>JANHGN010018858.1:104026-152025 GCA_024605025.1 Megaceryle maxima | reverse complement strand
AAAGAGATAAAAGACCATGAAATACAATTCGCTACAAGACTCTGAATCTTCTTTATATAGCTTTAAATTAATACACTTTTGTAAAGGGTTAAAATCATCTACAGCAATCATCTACAGTGCACTCTCTCAACATGTGCATTAAGAAAAACAATTCCACCAGAAATGATGCAATAACCCTGACACAGTGACATTATTACTCATGAAGTAATATTGCTTTTTATTCTTACAGACTTCTGCCAGTTTAAATGAATCTGTTCAAGGACATCAACATCAAATATGGTGGTGTAGCAGTTATCAAAACAATCAGAGATGCTGAAAAAAGCAAAAGCCCCTAAATGTGCAGTACTCGAGGGAAAGCAGAAGCACAAATGTCTATACATATGTTGTATTTATAGGATGTGCATTTTGGAGGAGGGGTGTCTTTGTTAAAAACTCAACAACAGTGGCTCTCAGAAAGGGTTGAGAACTGGCAATGCAGAGATGCTGAACACTCTGAGAATAACACAAGATCAAATAGTTAGGTGGTTGCCTCAACAGAGAACTTGCCTGGTATGGAAATTAGAAAGGAGAGAGGTTTTTTCCTGTAGAAGATGAAAGATCATAAAAGGCTAAACTCAGCACAACCCCTTTTATAAATAAAATATGAAAATATGGTTTTTGTTGTATATACTGATAAGATGAAGTGTTTGTGAAGTTATACAGTAAGACAAGCTTCTAATTTGCTTCAAGCTTTTCTGACCCAGAATATTGGTATTTTGAATGGAAGGATTTTTGTTGCAGTTCTGAATTGTTCTAAAAAACATAGTGTTTCTGAGAGGACCTGCTCATTTTCCCTCAGCATGAAGTGTATCCAGACATAACTGGTATTGTATTTGCTGAGGATGGCCTTAGTTCTATGCTCTTTATGTCCTTCTTCACTAGACTATTTCTCATACAAATCCTGGAATGGGGCAAATTGAGGAAGTGACACCATTTTTTCCCAGTTTTCTGCTGAAAGTTCACTTTATTTTCAATTCCCACTCTGCTCCAGGGAGCACCTGAATATCTCTCAGAATATAGGAAAAGATTCTCTGCAGCCTTAGCAGTTTCCCTCTATTTCCAACTATGTTATTAACTTTCCCATCCCAACCCCAAATGAGCTTAAATATAGACTCCTCTACATCTAATGAGCCATAATTAGCTCATCAACTTCTGACAAGCCTAAATAGACTTGTTAGAAAATGACAAGTCTAGTCGATCTCACAGTGGAATGGGTGTCATCCCTCCCACTCAACCCTCCAAGGAAGGAAATAAATCTCTTAAAAGTTATTTGGAGGGTTTCCAGTCTCCTCCAGTAGCCCAAAAGGAGGCAACCTAGATTTGGTCACTGCTTTCCTCCTTTTAAAGTTTGCAGACATTTGCACAAAAATGACCTAGATAAGAACGAGACTGTAGAAGTAATTTATTGGTGTGATGGGTTACCCGTCCTCCTTCTGACTCCCTAGATAAAGAAGGGACTGCGATGCTGAGGGGAAGAATCTTTGACTTATTTCTTTCAGCTCTGTCTCTGATCTTGCCAGAGCCAAAATTAGCTCATCAACTCCTGATGACCCATGCTGATGTTACTATTTAAAATGTTAATAACTCTTAAAATAATAAGAGTCTAATCATCTAATCTTTATTTCTCTGCACTACAGCTCAACTAGATGAGTCCAGGGAGCCAAAACTTATTTCATTTCTTCCCAGTTATTTATTTATTTACGTGTGTAGCTACGGAACGCAGAAGTGGCACAGAGTAGCAGTGCATTAGGACTGCTGAATTGCATCTTGCCTATGTAGGAGAACAATAATACCTCAAACAAAGGATCTTACCATTTCTGGAAAGTGTTTGTTTATACTGATGTTTTGGTACTTACATAAATCAAAGATGAAAGTTTGGAAACACTTCCAATACTTGCAAGTTTTGAGAAATGGACTCCCCATTTAAAAAGAACACATGTATGCATCTGATTGTTAAACGTAGTTGGATACATAAATCTTAATAGTGACCTGTCTATTTCAGTCTATGCAGTTTAGGTCCTTGTCTGTCTAAATACTCTTTCAGGATCTGGCTTCTAAAGTAGGAAAAATATTACCCACAGAAACATTGCTTGGCTGGCTGGAGCTCTTCCTGAAGTAGTGTAATAAATGTGTTCAATTCCCTCCTGTGCTGGAAAGTAGTCAAACCCTTCACATACAAGATAGGTCTCCTCAGAAACAAGGTAATATAGTCCTCTCTGCCTCAGGGAAAAGAACAAAAACAAATCAGAAAAGGACTGAAGATTCTTTTTGAGATATTCCACATTGCAGATTCCTCAAGAATGAGTACTTGTTTGACAAAATGTGAAGGCCACATCATCAGCAGGTCATTACAACATCTGGGGTTTTCAGAAGCCAGTTGAGGTTCTGGGAGTGAAATACCTCTGGAAATCTGTATTAAATTTACAGCTTAAACACTATTGGTCTACTGACTTCAGCAGAGCAATGCAATTTACAGCAGCTGAGTCAATGCTGAGTGCCACAAAAAGCCTGTAGAGAAATTAAAATTCCTGCTCTGATAATAAAATGGATCTGAAATCATGAAACTGCAATAAAATTAATATGATTCTCATTTGCTTTTTTAGCAATTATTACATCTCAGTTTCTGAAAAATATCTATCTTTTGTTTCCAAGCTATGTTTGTGCAGTAGGATTCTGCCCTAGGAGAATCTTATCACCAAGTTATAAATCTCTGAACCCAGAGAATTTCAACAGAAATACTTATTCATTCCTAACTAGCTTGGGTTTAACACTAAGACTGTAATTAAATTGTGTTTTCTTCACTTTTCCCCTGCTGTTTGAGAGAGAATGTGTTCAGCTTTCTGGTATACAATGAGAACTAAGTGAATGCTAATCTATTTTAACCTCAGTGGATTTGAAGGAGAAGATAGACTTTGATTTTATTAATTGTTTTCTAAAATAAGGCTTTTAGGGAAAAAAAAACTCAGAACAGTGCCTTCATATCCTTATCGGGAATTTGAAATAAAAATCCTGTTTTCATTACTCTAGCACAGAACAGCAATTGATTCTGTCAGACTTTAATTGAAGCACCTACTGCATGTCAAAATATTATTTTTTTATCAAGTCTTCATTTATAAAGTCAAAGTTAATGAGAGAATGTGCCTTCTGCTCTCACAAACATACTTAAAATTGGCTATATACGACATCTCTGCTACCATCATTGCACACTATGCTATCTAAATTACCACAAGGTTGTAAGTGCTCCCTTGAGGCACCAAATAAGGTTGGCATGTTCAACTACTGCTTCTCTTTGTTGATTTTTTAAGTGAACATTGGTAAGCAGTGGATCAGGCATGACTGGGAAAGGATAACTACTGGGAGGTGACACTAGTCACATGGACATAAGCACCAAAGCAAACGGTGGAAATGAGTGGGAGCTTCTTCAACAACATTTGGAAAGCCACATTTGACATGTTAGCCTCTCCCTGATCCTGAGCTGTCCTGGAAATCAGGACAGTCTTTATGTTTTTGGAAAGACAGTAGCACCAGATAGGCATGGAGAAAGGCTGGGGTTGTATGTGAAATACATAGATATTTAAGTTTCCTGTTTAGCCTGTTCAGACTTGACTACAAAGACAGCACTTTGATCAAACAGTCAATGTCGATCAAGATGGTCTGTAAGTCAGGAAGGTGGTGTGATTGTCACTGGGCCATTTGACATACCCTGGCAATCAGAAAAATACGTTGAACTGACATCTTTCATTCCCTCCCACCATATGATAGATCCAGGAAAACACATTTACCTTCCTCACTACAAAACCTCACTTTTTCTGAGGCTGCCAGGACAAGAGGACTCCTGTGTTATTTCTGTGCATCCTCCAAAGCAAAACATTGTTCATTTAATGGGTTCAGACAGACAGACAAAACTTGAAAGTAACATGACTCTAGTGAAATGGGTTTGGTTTTCTCCTTGCAAGTGGAATACCAAATTACTGTTAAAAACTCTTACCTCCTTATTTTAAAAGTCAGAAAACGTGACAACAAAAGTTGGGAGCATCAGATAAAGCAGTGTGATATCTATAAAGGAAAACATACACTATAGGAAACTTGCTTACTCATCAGAATACACTCTTTAGAAAACTTGTTAAAAGTAGTACACTAAGACCAGAAAAATGCTTTGAATAATCAGGATCAGGAACCTTATGAAAGCATCAGTCTTCAGGGAATATTGGAGAAGACAGACAGTCTTGACCTTTGCCCTGGTAGGAAATTAACCATCCTTTTTCTTGAGTAAAGTACAAGCAAATAAAACCTTGTTCAAGTACAGGAAAGAGAGTGCAGGAACTCCCTCTGCAAAAGCCACAAACAACATGAGGAGCAGAAAAACATAATCTCAATACTGGCCTCAGAAGATCAAGCTCACATACAGAATCCTTTAGATAGAGAAATGATCTGGGTGAGATCTTTTCCCCACTAAGGTCAATGGCAAAACAGCTGCTGAGTTTATCCTCTAGACCTTGATGTTCTGCAAATGAAGGTGGTAATTGCAGGGGAAAAAAAAAAAAGTGATCAAGTTTATTTACATTACCCATATATTTGTAACATATGGAGGTTTTTCTGTATATTAAAAACATTTCAGGAACTGGATAATGAGCTACAGCATTCATTTCACAGGGACATGGTGTTACCAACTTATTACATTAGGAGCAAAGACTTCTGGGGGCACAGAAAGAGTCAACACCATCACTTTGCAGGACAACCTATTTGTAAGATTTCCCTTTTGCATTTGCAAAGCTTAGCAGTGCTGTCTAAAGACTCATATATTAAGAAATATGGGCTGACTATTTTTTGCCCCTGCTTGTGAGGTGTTTATGCAACGCTAACTCTGTATGAAAAATAATACCTAACTATATTAAGGAAAATAAACTTTATAGTTTCCTGAACATAACTGAGATGCCTGGATCTCAAATGAAACACTGTATATTGATATATTAATATATAATGATCTCAAATAAAACACTATATTTAGTGAGTAGAGTCTTACAGACTATGTGTACAGTATTTATGTATCTCTACGCTGTGTCTTGCCCTTGAACAAGTGAGTAGAAGATTTCTGGAGCTACAATGATGAAGATTAATTAATTCAGTTCAAGAGCTTAATCGAAAAGTCTGTGAAAATGAGTATATATTTTCTCTCTCCCATAATAACAAAAAAGCCCTAAGTTGCAGTTAGCTTTAATTATGTAGAGAAAAAAAATAATAATAAAGTAATGGAAATATGGTAAACAAAGGTACTCTGGCACCTTGCTAAACCTTTTGTGCACTAATGTGTGATCATTTGGGGCAGAATATCCCAGACACTTAGATGATCATGTCACCTGGCTTTCCATGGTGGGATGTGATATGACAGAGATGGCACCCTTTACTGCCTCACTGGCCATGTGGTCACTCAGTACCCTTTCATCCTACAGGTCCATGACTTTGTCTCCTAAGAATCTACCAAAGAGAAAAAACTCCTGTGCTTTCTGTGATATACAGCCTGTGCATTAAGATCAGGCAAAAGCCAAGCTGTATCTGAGCCTTGAAGTGTTAGCCAGAAAAACAGTCTCAGAATATGTTTTAATGCCTGTATTAAGTAAAATGTCGTACACTGTTGTGTATATTATTTTCAATGTGAATGACAAACAATACAAAGCATATGTCTACTTCATAATGAAAAAGTCATTTTCGTTTAACATTCATTGTGAAGTTCAGCAGAATGCCATTAGAGGGCATGAAAGAGTAGTTGTGTAGGGAAGGGAGCACAGCCTCAAGGAAATAAACTAAAGAAAATAACTGAAATCAAAATAAAACAAGAAAAACGTTTTTAGTGAATCACCTCTGTTGAGCAATCAAGTCTGGATGCCAGCTCTGCAAATCTACCCTCTCTTCTTCCTTCTTGAGTCACCTGTCACTGCAGGAAATGAGTTTTGGCCACCAAAAAAATCAAGATCAGACTCATTTTGGTCCAGCAATAACAATCTTCTGGAATTTCTAAGTTACATGTAAAACAAGACACAAACCCAAAGGTTCAGCAATGTAACTGCTGTGCAAGTGATATGGGCAAATCAGAGGGATTACAAAAGCTCAGTGCAAGGGGAGAAGCTGATATCTAAAAGGCTCAGTAAAATAATAAGAGATTCACACCAGGAAACAGCCACAACAACACATGAAATGTGTTTTAAAGGCATTTAATAGATTTCTATTAACCCCTTGGCCTGTTGGAAAAGGCCTGTGGAAATAGAAAGATGTGTCAGAGCAGAACCACCATCTGCAGAGAATGTTAAACAAAATTCCAGCTTTCTGAGAGACCTGGAGGAAAAGAAATGGTCCATCACAAGAAAACCATCTTTTTCTCCTATG
The DNA here is from genome assembly GCA_024605025.1 of Megaceryle maxima. Classification (NCBI taxonomy): domain Eukaryota; kingdom Metazoa; phylum Chordata; class Aves; order Coraciiformes; family Cerylidae; genus Megaceryle; species Megaceryle maxima. The sequence continues at coordinate 145,605 of JANHGN010018858.1, read as the reverse complement.
CACACCAAGGAAGAGCTGCAATGATGTAAAATGAAATTATTTTTTGCACTCTACTGTGTGCCCATTTTTTTTTTTAATATGTCCTACTCTTCCTCCTTCAAAGATCTGTCTGAGGCATGTTTTACAAAGGTAGAGAACCTCCCAATTGTTTCTATTTTTCACTCCCTATCAGGAAAAGTTAGGGCTACTCTTTTAGTCTTGCATTTGCCAGAGAAGCTATCCAAGATTTGACCATGATGGTAGTTTTTGCTGTTTGTTGATGATGTCCTTAGTTCAGAAGGATCAAGGGTGATGCCTGATAATACAGCCAGCAGATAATCCTTTGTGGAGTTTCTACTTGGTGTTTATTGGTACAAGTGTACTGGGGTGCATCAAACTCCTTTTGAGTAAAGAAATTGTAAAGTTGGTAGTGCTATGCCAAAGAGAGACAACAGAGTCTGAGACATGGAGGCTACTTCTGTGAGAGCCCAGTAGTCAGCGTATAATAACTTGTGAAGCATAGGGTTTCTCATGAGGGGTTTTTTAAACATTTTTTTCATTGTATGTCATGATAGTCTTGTTCCTTTCCAAACAGTCCATCCCACTTTGAATCCCATCTTCAGTTGTGTCTTTTGGCAGTGCATTCCACATGTACACTACAGGCAGTAAGGCAAAAATACACCTTTTGTGGTGCAGAGGAACACTAAGCTTTCCTAAAATATCAAGTCCTTCTGAACTGAACTTGGATCTTTTAGCTTAACTATAAAGTATAAGCACAGTATTTTTCCTACCCTCTCCATGCATTGCTTTTGCAATGTCTACCTCTTCGCAATAAAAGGTGAATGGGTATCCTCAGATCAGCAATCTGATTGCTACAGAATTATTTTATTTTTTAGAAATAGTGAAGTATGAATGTCAGGATAACTATTCCCATGGACTGGAAACAGACTCTTGATGTGTGATATGGGGATTAGAAACATTAAGTATATTCTCAGTTTATAGGATTTCATTTCCTTTTCATGTGACTTTGCCTTCAGTTTTATATGTGATTGGAAGGCTTAATAAAAAATGAAGTTTAAACCCCCCCTCACTCTTTAGTTCATGCAGTCAGCATTCACAAGCATCAAAGCTTCTGTTTCAGTGCTGTAACAAAACCAATGAAGCTTTAAGGCTTGGCCAAAAGAATAAACAGAAGCCTAAAGGAAAGGCATCAACTCATGAGACTGCTGACAAAATGGATTAAACAGACTTCTTACAGTATCACCAGTGCTGTGGGGAAAAAAAAGCCCTCAGTCCTACACATGCTTTTAAACTAAGTGCAGCTTTTTGTAAACTATTCACTTTGCTGATATTCAACAAATGTCTACTGATGAGATGACATCATCTGCTAAAGAATATAATCGCTCCAAGGCTTTTGCCTTTTTATGTAAAATATATGGGCTAATCATGCTTTCACCAAAAAAAAAAAAAAAAAAAAGAAAAGACAAAATAAAAAGCAAAGAACAGCAATGGATTGTTGTGATCAAGAAAATGTCATAGTCCTTGCTTGCAAATAAGAACACTCTTTCTATGGGGACTGACTTCTTTCACAAGCAGAATTGGATCCTGGAGGAATCATTTCATGGTGGTGTTCCACAGAATTTCAATACAGGGTCAAATTTTCTTCTTCTTTGCTCATTTATTATTAGCTGGTTTAGTGCTGGGGATAACTATCATGGTTTTTTTCTTTCAGATGTCAGTAATGTCATTACACCCGTATTGTCCATACTGGGAGAGGATGCTTTCCTGTATGTTATATTGCTGTTTCCTGGCCACCACCTCCAATTCTTGCTCATCTACATGCTGTCTGGTCTTTCTGTACAAAACAAGATTGGGAAGGAGCAAAATGTTCTATAAATATTATTTCTTCGATTTTTAGAATGAAAATTCTCTACTATCTGCTCTGTAGTAGGGTTGCAGCATAGCTGAGAGTCAGAAGGGAATGCTGCTGTTTGCTGCTTTCCAAGATGCCTTGTCAGCATTAGTTGCCCTGTTCAGAGGTACACAAACGGACATAAAGGATCCTTTAGAAGTAGATAAAGCTTTCATCTATCTACTATTTCCTACTTCTGTGTTTTATTGTTCTCCTGGAGCCAACAGAACAGCATAGGCAATGGACACATACATGCAAAACATAAATACATAAAAACCATACAGGAAAAAGTAGTTTTAGAGTCCAAGAAGAGAAAGATCCTTAATTGCTCCTGAGCTCCTGAGCTCCTTCACAAAGCTGCGACAGGCAGACAGACCTTGCAAGGTCTTCTCCAAGCACTGCCCTCGAAAGGGCTGGAGCAGAGCTACCACTGACACAGCCCTGACTCTAGCTCCAAGCCCTGGAGAGAGCAGGCAGTTCTGTTATTTCCTACAATTCTGGCCATTACAGCTCTCAGCACCCAGCCACAGCATCACTAGAAACACCAGTCACAGCAGAGTTAAACATAGTGCTGACAATTTAATCAGCGAAGCAGTTGTCAAAAAGAGCCATTATATAGCTTTTGGGCCCTGCATATCATAGCAACATAGAATGGAAGAGGAAATATAGTATGACTGCTTTTCCTGTGTGAGACTGCAGAGGTAGAAATGAGCTCAAAGTCAAGGGCAGAAGTAGTTGTTTTGAGATTATGTCACTAAGACTTCCATTAAAGATTTGCTTATGCTAACTCCTCTGAAGAGCATACCGTAAGTATTGGAAAAGAAAAAAAAAAGAGCTCCATATGGATAAGAGGAACAAGAGCACATTGTGATGTTAATAAATACAGAACACGATGAATAAATAATTAACAAGGTTCAAAAGAGAAAGTAATAATAAAATGGTGGTGCTCAAAGCAAGCTGAGTAATGGAATTCCAGCAAACGCTGCTTTATTGCTAAATAATCAAATAGGGCTGGTGAGGATGTGTTAATGATTTAAGGTGGCTGTGACCCACAGGTCTGTCAGCCTTGAAGCTGACACACAAACTGTGGACCTGAACACTAGATAAAAACAACTTTTCTGGTCTTTGCACACTGGACAATAAAATACCACTGTTCCTTTGACATTGTGTCATACTTAAAGAGTATTCTTTGAAAATTCCTTTCAAATTAAATAAATTCCTTCCTTTTCATGCAACTAGTAAAGCATTTATATTGAACTAGAATGAAACTGTTGTTCTTTTTCTCAGAGGACAATGACTTGGACAACTTGTAGGTTATAGAAAGCCCTGAATTTATTAAATGCCTATTTTAAGCAGTCTTTGAGAACTACACTGTCTGCAATAATCTTTTAACATTTATATCCAAAAAACCTATTAAAAATCATTTGTCTTGCTACACTGTTGGACATACATCTCTTTTCGGTAAGATCCACTAACATATGCCACTAAATTTGAGTGTTTTCACATGTGTTTTTTGTCTTTTGAATAGTAATATGGCATAAAAAGGTGTGAACTCCTGAAGTTTGATAGTGCCATTTAGCACCTCCAATCTTTCACATTCATGAGGCTGATTCCACTGCAAGTGCTCCCTATGAAATTAAAAATATTTGTAGTGAAACTCCTTAGAAGACATAACTCATTTCCTTAGTTATACTTTTTGGGTTTTTTGTGAAAAAATAAACAAGCCAGACTCTCCTTCTCTGTGACTAGAACTTGGTCCTGGAAAAGCTGAGTTAATCTGATTTATTCGAGCAATATGTAATTTGTGAAAGTAAATATATAACTTCATTTCTCATCTCAAAGAGGACTCAAGATAAAGACTGACTGACTTTAGTCAGCTGACAGCTAGCTAACAGCCAGCAGTAGGGATGGGAAGTGTTTGAGCCCAGGGGTTTAAAGCACTAAAGCCTGCATTTGTCTCTGCTTTTTATTGTATCATTCTCTGAAATGCATCTTATGTGTAGAAAACTTACTGCATTTTATTATCATCTTTTTATTGATTAATTTGTAAGTATGTTTGGTTTTTTCAAGGTTCAAGTGCATGGTGACACAACTTTGACTCAATTACAGCTGAATCTGCTGGGTGCCAGGGAAGAGAATCAGATAAGCAAGTTCCCACTGGATGGGGTAAGCACATCAGTAGATCTAGAATTCGAATGTCTACAAAGAAAATCGGTGCTGATGTCCTTTGGGCTACATCCAGCCCTGGTATACGTAAGGGCAAATTCATTGAAAGCTCTAGTGTTACACCAGATTTGCCAATAAAAAGGTTACCTGAAGAGTTTCAGCTACTTAAAAGGCAGAAGCACAATTAAAAAGACAATCTATCTTGCTTCTTGCCTCTTCATTAAATACTTGGGTTTAGTAAAGGTCTTGCTCCTCATGTTCAAATCCATCCATCACATTAGCCCAAGCTACCATGGATCACCTCCAAAGATATCTCAAGTACACTGTGCTCTCAAGTCAGATTAAAAACAGAGTTAGGACTATGGAAGACAAAGATACCCTGACCACTCACCCACAGTGGCATGTCTTCTTCATCAAAGAGATGAGCTCTTCTGGGAATCCCAGCATTTTCAGATCAAAGCATAAAATCCACCCCTTAATATGATCTTCCCTCAGAATAAAACATAAAAAATCCTGGTGTTGAGGTGGTGATGAGAGAGCTATAGGGCTCTGCAATATGTTTACTTTTAGATTCTGGAATGCATTCCCACAGCACAACGTCAGAGTGTGGCAAAACTGCTTCAGCAGGCAGGGAGGTCATTAATGGCATGCTTCTGTGCTGGGAAGAGACTAAACAGGAGTGAGGCACAGAGGGATGAAGGACCGTGTCTCACTGTAGTTTAACTGTAATGAGTGACTTTGGTGGTCTCCATCTTTCACTGTGTTCAGGGTGGTCTACGTAAATTAGCAGGACTGGCTTTGGCTAGTGATGTTTTTCATTCTTTGTCTCTCAGATAAAAGGTAACTTTTCAGATTCAGTAGCTGTGATGTGATATTTCCTGTGCCATATATTTTATTTCTTATGCCCTTTGCACAGGAAACCATGGTTGCATGTGAAATACAAAGAATAAGTAATAGTTTTATTATGCTGTTTATTAGGTTCCACTAGACTAGTACTCAATAACTTTTAGTATAGTCATGTACTCACTATATAATTTGTCTCTATATATTAATCCACTCCAAAATATCTTAGTCTTCATGGTGAATGTGCAAAACAAGGATTATCTGCAAGAACATTTGAAATTTCATTATTTCTGCTACTGGAATTAATAAAAGTTTAGTAAACTCTATGTAAATCACTTAAACTATATATGAGTGTTTAGAAACAGAGTTATAACCTATGGCCATAGTGTATTGACAAAACAGTAGAGAAAGCTACCCAGATGACTAAGACTGTGCTGCTACTAACTTGCTGAGCCTTAGTTCTGTGCCTTTTCTGTAAAGTGGTAATTTTGTAAGAAATTTATTTCTCATAGTTAGCAGTTACTACTACTCCATTGATCACTGAAAGGCAATACATACGAGACAATTTGAAGTATGTTTACGCTACAGACTGCTGTAGTGCAAAAGTATCGCTACATCTACACACATATAAAATCGAGTAGTTTTTATCGTTATTTAAAGTAGCTTTAAAAGAACTCAGTCTAGAATCAGTATCTTGAACTGGTAAGACAGCTGCTGACATCTGATCCATTTGGACTCCTTTCTAACATATTCACTGTCAAATACAAAAGCATGAAGTTAGATTTTGGTTCATTCTGTTTTGTTCATCTGGGATTTTCGTTATTTGTATCTGATTATGAACAACTGGTTTTAGTGAAGGCCTTGAACCTGTGAAATTGAACCTGCTTAGCCTTGTCTCCCTGATTAATCCAGCTGAACATCCATGGATTTTCTCAGGAGCACAGTTAAGCACATACCTGCATGTTTGCAGGTTTCAGGCCTCAACCATCCACATATTTGCACCATCCATTTGTGATTACATATATTATTTGTTATATCTCCTCTAAGATTTAAAGTGAGTATGCATTCCAGACAAATAATTAAACTATAGACTGGACTAAATCCTTATTTCACGTAAATCAGCATAAAATGAGAGCACTGTAATTGAGATAAGGTTGCTGATTTCAAGAGCACTACTTTGGATTTTTACTGGTGTTGTAGAAATTAAAAGCTGGCCTATAGTAGTTATTGTTTCTAACCTGAAAAAAACCCTTCTCCACAGCTATTTTTTCTTTACATTGATAGGGCAGTAAATAAGTACTTAGCCCATAAAATGAATATGGTACATGAAATACTTTGTATGCTTGCAATGTATGTAGCCTAATGCAAGTATAGAAATGGATTAGACATTCCTCTTTAGTTAAGAGATATATCTGTGCATAAAGTCACAGTCTGGGTTCATTTAGCCTTTTCATTTGTAGTGCTCCATATTACATGAGTGCAGATCTATTTGAATCTCTTTAATATTCATGATCCTCTCACCAGTCTGAGTGAAAGAGATAAAGCTTTTGATAGCAATCTCAGCAACTTGATTAACAATGCACTAATCATCGCTACCATTGACCTGATTCAGAAATGTTTTCAATTCATCCATCACTTTATAACCAAAGATGATTGCATTACCTTACCATTTTTTATTTAAATAAAACCACATGAGCTGTAAATATCTTGCCATTTACTAAATGCACCTTGGTACCAAATTAATTTATTTTTAAAACTAAATACCAAAATGACCTATAATAACCAATTAGGGCAGGAGCACAGGGAAAACGTATCACAAGTGGTCTGCAATAAAATCAATTCACTTTGACTTCACATCAATAAATGTTAAATTGTGCCAAGGAATTAATTTTGCAATAAATTGTTATTGTTGTTATAAAATCTAACTAACGCATATTACTAGGAGTAATTATCCATATATCAGAATGCATTGAATGTAGAGTGTGCACTATAATTACTCCCAAAATTGCTTAGCATTCAAATGGTAATTTTAGGGATAATGTTTCTTTAACTATAACTTTATAAATTTCATCTGAAATTTATTTTTTAGGGAATTTTTTTTTTCCTCTACTTGGTACTGCAAAGAAAACAGAAAACGGGCTGTGGAAAAGTGCAACAGATAACAAATATGCTAATGCAGTTTAATCAATCTTTCTTACTTTTATATGTAATTGCTGAATGTTGCAACAGTATTAGTAAAGTATGATAGCTCATTTTGAGTGGAATTTCCTTCATGAGTGTTAACTGGAATCTCTAAGCCTATTCATGCCAATTGGTAGAGTATAGCATTGCAAAAAATATTAGCATCCAGCTCTCTGTGAATATAAAACCTGTAGTGGCCATTAAATATTATTATTAGATGTTAATTTTTTTCATTCTCCTAAGATTGTGTTCAACCTGAAGTCCGCTTTTACAGGGATTTGGTTCAGAAATTTGAAACTTCAGCATCAATGAAGAAACAGAATAACCCCAACTCTCACTTATTTGTACAACTAGATAGATGAAAAGTTTCCTGTCCTCCTAATGTTTTGCAGGCCGTGAATATCATTCCTGTGGTGCTCTGAGAATTATTCAAGACTAGGACAGACTAAAGCAGCATAGCCCCACAGCCATCCTAGTGGATATGTCATTCAAACTGGGGATGTAGAAGAGTTTAATAGAGATTCAAAGCCTCTATACTACTTTGCCTTTTCTAGACCCGAGATGATTGGAACGTTAATTCCACAATGCAGATCTTATCCTGATTTTAATAATTCTTAAATATTGTGATTAAATTGAATGGATCATCAGATGTTTGTAGTTATGATGGATGCTTTCAGTCTTCTGAAGTTTTCTAATTGGATTTGTTCCTTTTTTTTAATTATTTTATTTTAATTTTTATGTGCCTTAACAGCATCATATATCTGAAGTTCTGAATTCCCTGTGTCACAGAAGAATACTTCTGGAAAGATGTCCATATTTTGTATAACTGGGCCATTAGGCATGGAACCGTTAATATCTGGGTACAGTTCCTAATAGTATCCATTTGCTTTTTGATGGATTAAATGTAAATTAGTGGTGTTTGTTTTGTCTCATTGTCACTATTTGAACTAACTTAAAAATTTTTGGCGATCTCTGTAGATAGGGCAGGGAGTCTGAACAATTTCATTCATAGATCTGGTCACTGTAGTTTAGTCATAGTAAGAATAATAAAAGGAAGAGATTAAGGAAGACAGCTCAGCTGGTGCTGCTGTGTGGTGAAGCTCTTCTGTGCAACAAGAACCTCAGTCTATGCAACTATCATTGCTGTCTTTTTCTGCATATAGTAACTACAAAAAGGAAAAGAACCGTGATATAGAACAGTCCTTTATGCATTCAAAATAAATTAAGATGATGGTTAACATTGTCGATAGTGAACTTTGTATTTTCTTGTTATGGAATAACACTATGCTATTAATAAGGTAACCTTTAGGTTACCTTATTTTCATAACCACATAGAGTACCTCAAATTAGACAACATAAAGGCTTTTGCAAAATCTTTTAGAGAGACAGCTTTTAAAAAAAAATGCATAGCAAGATTAAATCATGATCATGGAAGTGCACTTTCCTTTTGGAATTGAGCAACACATTTTGTAATGATGTAATGGATGGATCTCTTAGATATTCCCCACATCTTGTAGTGATAAGGAAATATTTCAATAATGAGCAGGAGATTTTTAACCTCCTGGAATTGCACTGTGAAAAACTTCAATTTAACTGGTTGCATGGGACTTCTCGTACTTCATCTTGGATACTCAGTGTAAGCCCACCAAGAAAAGTTCCTGTCTATATCAATCCAAGTTAGGTGACTGATGTAAGCCAGACTCAACCCCCAGAAGCTACACAGAGAGGATCTCTGAAATTATTCATCTATAGTAGCTAAAATTTGGTGATACAATTTTTATTGTACTGACTTTCTTTTTAAAATTTTTCTTGATCTTATTCTTTACAGAAAGGTTGAACTCTCAGAGATGCCCAGTGGTTTTGTAAACCAGGTGCTGTTAAGTAGTTTTGAAGATCCTGACATAATAAATTATTAGGAATATTAAAATGGTATTTTGAGAATTAATTTCAAAGAAAAAAATAAAAAAGTTAAGAGATCCACAAGACATTTATACTATTTAAACTATACTACTAAAATAAAGCCTTTGTATGTGAATTAGCTAAGTGTACCTTTCACTTCTAGTAGGTGCTTCTGATTCAATTGTTTTGTAGGTGTGAAAAATAGTTTCTTTTCCTATTACTTTTAAGACCCTTCTGAACTGAAACATTTTTATCCAATGTGTGATTTTTTACAGATTATCTAGATTTAATTTTGATAAAGAAAAATGTGTATTAGCCATTTAATATGAAAATACATGGCCTAGAGAAATGTTATTTTAAAGCTGTTTGCCTTTTAAATTGTAGCAGTCTGTATATCTATTTGTCTAGACTCCATCAAGGGGACTATTGTAGCTGGAGGCATTGGTTTGAAGAAGACTAAAGGGCTACATCATGTCAAAGCCTCAAGTAGGAATTATTGCCTTTCTTGCCTCAGTTCACAGCTGTATTATGTCACCAAATCACATCACAGTGTAATCAAAGATGAATACAATATTTTTTTTCTTTACCTTAAACGCTTTCCCTGTCAATTACAATCAAAGGACATGATTTCAGGTCTGTCAGTTTGCTGGGTTCTCTCCTACTGATGGCTCCAAAACGGTAATCTGCTAAATATAAAATGAATCAGAGAAGTCTTAGAATGATTCTGCTATTAAGAAGACGAATGTTTTTCTCCCACAGGGGACAGAAAAGTAATTGGTCTTTAAAGAATGAAATCAAAGATGTTAAAAAATGACCTTTTTTGGTCCTTTCCTCTCCACCTTTGGCTTTTTGGTTTGGTGGTTGTTTTTTTTCCTGTGATAAACCTTCAGTTGTTCTGTATTCTCCTCTTAAGAAGATGGGCATAAGTATTCTAATCAAACCTGTCCAGTTTTGTGTGCGATTAGAGTAAACATTTAACTGGTGCCTTGTTTGCTACATCACACTTTTTTCTCCTCTGTATTATTGTCGATTAGGTGCTTTGTAATGGGCAGGCTGTACAGCTTCTGCAACTACAACTTCTAGGCAGTTTACTGGCTTGATTACATCATTAACCATAATCAAAAACATTTCCCCAGAATGATTTTAGCTTGGTAGTAAGGATTGCTTCCTTTGATCTCAGTAGCATCATTTTACGATAGGTTGCTCCTCATTTACACTACAAATGCTGGCAAAAATGAAAGTGGTATCTTCACTAGTAATACCAGATAAAATAAAATAACTGGTTCAGCAGTCATGCCAGCTGCTTTCATCGATGAACAATCACTCTTTTTCTTGTAAGAAAAATTACATATAGAAACATATATATATGTATGTGTGGGCATGCGTTATTCTGTATACTGCAATTTCCTAATGCATATCTTTGCATTCTACTTAACAACACATTCTTTTTCAGCATTCAAAATGTGGTTAAAAGTATGGCATTGGATTCCAGCCTTGCAAAATGTTTTCAGTCACAGCAAAAATATCATTACACCTACAATGGTTGCATGTAGACCAGAAGTCTTCTCAAAAGCCTCACAGACAGCAGATTTAGTTTCTATGATTTCTAATGATAGGTGTCCTTATTATAAGACTAGCTTAATAATTAGCTCGTATCAGTTACCTGCATTATGAAAATATCGATTGAGTAACCACTCCAAAACTGACAACCTAGATGGCAGACTTACCTACTGCAGTGAAATTATACATGTGCTATTCTGGAGCACTAACAGCAATACACCAGATGCATATAATAAAAATCACGTTTGATCTGTACTGTCTGTCTCCAGGACTGAGCTAGAGCTGACCCATGTGGATGTGACAGACAGAGGATGTTCAAAGACCATTATACTGGCAATGCCCTTGATCTCTCCTGTGCTCTTCCTGTCATATTTTACAATTGGGGCTTTTGGTCTTTTATGGTAGATCTAAAGTTTACTGGGGGAAGCTGGGAAGTGTTTTGTGGCCTGCAGCATGTGTCAATGGAAAAGAAAGGGAAAAGATATTTTGTGGACCTCTCCAAGTATGCATCTTGACTTCTAAGGATTAGGTTTGATGTCCCAGCTGGTGCTGTTCTGTCCCACGTCCCTACTTTACTCCCAGTCAGCTGCTCCATGCACTGCAGGGTCACAGGACATGGAGGATTTATGTAACGTCTCATCTTCTCCTATTAGAGCTAGACAGGCAGGAGTTGGATGGACATTTCTAGCTACTCTGGATGTCAAGTCTCACTTGCTAGCAGGTTTTGCTGTTGAATAGGTTCCCCAAAACCTTATTCATTTATTTTATTCCCATTTTGAAGCAAAAGTGCTTCACTTTACAAATGTCTCACAGGTACTTGTCTTCCATATGCTTGCTTGAGGAGCAGTAGAAAAGGAAATTAGTGCCATCTTCTTGTTGGCTAAACCAAGAATATTTGTTTTATGTTCTTCATTTGCTGATAGTTTTGTAGACTCTAATACAAGCCTGAAAGCTTAAAAAACCTGAAAGCTCAGAATCTGCTGAAAATGTCATTAGTTTATTTCATACACAGTGGCAGAGAACTAAAGTTTTCTGGTGATACACTTTCAATTTCTGGAGATGCTAATGAATAAAAGAAGGGTAGCAACTGGGTGGCAATGAATAACAGAAGGGTAGCAACTGGGTCTTTCTTTGGCAGGTGTTCAAGTAAGCCATGATGTATTTACGTGGCTATTCCGTGACTTTTCATAAAAAGAGAAACAAATAGAGTTTCTAGTGACCAAGTCTAAAATGGTCACTGCCTTTAGTAGAATGATGCACTGCACAATCTACAGACTTGTAGACACAGGGAGCAGACTGCCCACATCCATCAACTTAGTAAATGCCTCCAGATTAGCAGAAATATTTTGAAACAGCCAATAATTATAAAAGTGTTGCTTGCCATTGCATAATTATTTTATAAACCACATAACATACAACTGTTACTTAGTCACAGAGGCCCTCTTCACACTGTACCATATGGCTAATGGCTTCTATCGCACATCACACCATACTGAGTGTTCCTTCTCATCATACTGTATTGGCTACTGTCTCAGTTTGCTGCTAATGTCTGTGTTACCCTTTCACTGCATGTTTATTTTATGAAATTGTGGCATCTGTTTTTGGTGTTTATTCTAAAATGACAAAGTGCTATGTTTCCAGCCCTAGCCTGAAAATTACCTCAGTATTAATTTCCCAAGGTAGATTTAAAAATATATTTTTGTTATCTTTTTCCTGAGTCTCTGACAAACAACTTCTGACCTTTTTTGCATTTTGTTTTAAAGTAAAAGGGCCTTTTGTTTCTTGACTTTTGTTCCTGAATGAATTGCACTGTGTAATATTAGACCTTTTTTTTCACCTACACAGAATCACAGAATCATTAATGTTGGAAAGATCATCAACTACAACATTATCATGACCACTAAACCACATCCTAATGTGCCATGTCTACGCATTTTTTTAACACCTCCAGGGATGGTGAGTCCACCACCTCCATGGGCAGCCTGTTACAATGCCTCACAACTCTTTCAGTACAGAAATGGTTCCTAATGTCCAATCTAAATCTCCCCTGGTGCATATTAAGCCCATTATCTCTCATCTTATCACTGGTTACTTGGGAGAAGAGACCAACACCCACCTCACTACAGCCTCCTTCCAGGTAGTTGTAGAGAACAATAAGGTCTCCCCTTAGTCTCCTTTTATTCAGACTAAATAGCCCCAGTTCTCTCAGCTGCTACTTATAAGCCATGTTCTCCAGACCCTTCAGCATCTTCATTGCCTTTCTCTGGACCCACTCCAGCACCATAATTTCTTTCTTATACTGCAGTGCCCAAAACTGAACACAATATTCAAGCTGTGGCCTCACCAGTGCACTGACCAGGCTGCCAAAATATAAAAATATAAATAGCCTTTTTCATTCAGCTCCCAAACACCTTCATAATCTTTTCACAGCAAATATCTAAATCTAGTAAGAAAGCACTATTGTGGGACCTATACATTAGGGCCACAAACACACACAATAAAATAAATTTTTTTTTAAATCTATAAATAAATAAAACCCCAAATATTTCACTGTTTCAGTGGTATCATAGCAGCTGGAATACAACTTAAAGCGAAAAGAATTAAGTACAGCAATGGTAAGCTGTATTTCTTAATAATACTTTGAATGAGTGATTAGAATTGAAGCGTCCCTAGAGATTTTAATTTTGTGTCATCAACCAATGTGTCCAATTCAGGCAAATTCCACCTCCCATACCAACTAAAGACACAAACAACTTGCATTTGAGGGCCCAGTTCCAACAAAATTCATGTCTGACATTGGCCAAGTGTATGTTGTGGAACTGGGTCATTTGCAGTCACTCTCTCTTAGATCCTGGAATCACTTCTGCAGCCACAGACACCACTTGACAACAGAAGGAGTAGCAGTCTGTTGGACAAGACAGCCACATTAAGGGTAACTACAAGGCTGATGATAGTGCAAATGTTATGTACTTGCTTCTGCAAACTGAATCACAAAGATATGTGGTGGTGACCATCTGTGTGCAAGTGCTGTGCTGTTGGCCCTTGGTGTAAGCCTCACCATGAAACTGTGAAGTCTGGTTTTAGCATCTGATCCTGCTCTTATTAAAGTTAGTTTCCCAGCTACTTCAGCAGGACCAGAATGAGGCCAACCAAGGAGGACAACCAAGTTTCAAGTCCCTTGGTGTCTGTTTACTTTACAAATTGCCTATAAGTGGTGTCCCATGGAATGTACCCAGGTGGCCCTGCATGGCCACTCACCCACTAACTCAGAGTCCACCTTATCTCCTGGAAGGGTTCCCCTACAAATGGCCTGTTCTCTCACCCTGCAGATCAGTACTAAGCTAAAATCAATCTGCTCACTCAGTCTATCTGCTGACAGATAACACAGTTACAGGGAGCTAACTGGCAAATTCAGGCATTTGCAACACTTGGCAAAATTAGTCAAATTTGTTTGGGTATTTTTGAAGCTATCTCTACTGCTTATGGTGTTCCTTGGGCACTTACAGTAACTGATACCTAGGGAAAGAGAAGATCAATTCCAGTACATCAGCTCTCTGATGAATACTGTACACAGCAACTACAGAGCCTTAACTGCTTCTTAGTAAGTTTTTTAATAGACCTGTTCTAGTTTAAAGTGTCTTGTGTTATCTTTCGCCTTTTATTTTTTTTTCTCCTAGATGTCATGCTGTGAAATTGCCTCAGTGAAGCAAAGACAGAGTGAAAACAGTCATGCACAATGTGTGCAGACAAAACCAGAGGATTCCCATGTATCAGTCTACACATGGAGCTGGCTACGCTTCCAATCCATCATTTGGAAAATGCCAGTAATGCAGAAAGAGGAAAACATTCTGGCAAGATCAAGCAAAGTAAAAGTGTTTGTTAAATGCCTGATGGACAGCTGGAGGACTTTAGATATAATTTCATTCAAAATCCTTGTATAGCTGAGCACAGTTGATTACTTATCAACATGACCTAGTGCTTGTCAAATGGATGTGACTGTAGTTTTGCCAACTGCATTGAAACAGAAACAGGTTCCACAGTAACTTCACACTAATATTGGCATGACCTGGGTAGTATCACTTGTGTCGTTTTATGCAAAAAACTTTCTACTGTATATTTAATAGGGAACACATCCACTTTCCAGTTTGTGGGAAAACATACAAATGAATAGTTTCTTTCTCTATTTTTTCAATCCTAACTTCTGAAAATCTAGGAAGATTTTAATAGAATAAAAAAAAAAAATAATAACATGACACACTGAATTGCACAAATATGAAGAAATAATAAGCAAAGGAAGCATTCAAAAAAGGTGGGTTTTTTTCTAAATATTCTTGGGTAAATAAGGGAAGAATTGAGTTCACCATGTATTATGCAGGTAATTTGTCTGAATTGCCAGCATATCTTTCATATAAGGAAATTTCACAAAGAGCCAATAGGTAATTTAAGCAATATAAAGCGTCATCAAATAAAGGACCCACAAGAGTGACAATAAGAGAGCCTTATACTTAAATCCGACTATTAACTTGATGGAAAATGAACTTTACATCAGAATTTTGGTTTGCAGAACCATGGAGACTTTCTCTGCTCTGTTTGTTATTGTCACACAGATTACAGAATTGCCCTGTGAAACAAAGTTTGACTTTACCTTATAATTTCTTTTGCATCTATGATATTGAATTAAGGGTTATTCAAAAGTTATGCCTCATTTCCTTCTATACCTCCATCTTCAGACTGCTGTCAAGTATTATTTATTAACTCTATTATAGTACCACATTGAGACCCTAATCAAGATTATGCTCCTACTGTGTGAAACTCTGTACATTATAAAATAGAAGATAACTCTTCTCCCAAATTCTTACAATCAACACAACTGAAAGATGTCAGCATAACATCTCATGATAGCATGAAATGAACTGAAGTGACTTGATCAATGGCCAATGGTAAATCAGTGGCAGAGTCAAGATCAGCAGAGTTTGCCAGTTCTGGCCCCTTGCTCTCAATCAGCAAGGCTGTAGTAAGAATGATAATTAAAATAAGATTATTTTTTTTTTTTCAAGAAGGAAAAGAGTTTCACAGCTTTATTTCATTACTTTTTAACAGCTACTTCAATTGGCCCTTTCAACAGAAATCTCTTTGGCTTGCAGAAATCATAGAAACATAGAATCATAGAATTATTAAGGTTGGAAAAGACCTCCAAGATCAAGTCCAACCATCTACCAAACATTATCATGACCACTAAACCACATCCTGATGTGCCATGTCTATGCATTTTTGAACACCTCCAGAGATAGTGAGTCCACCACCATCCACCCACCTCTGTGGGAAGCTTGTTCCAATGCCTCATAACTCTTTCAGTATAGAAATGTTCCTAATGTCCAATCTAAACCTCCCCTGGTGCAAAGTAAGCCCATTACCTCTCATCCTATCACTAGTTACTTGGGAAAATACATGAGCACCCACCTCACTACAACCTCCTTTCAGGCAGTTGTAGAGAGCAATAAGGTCTCCCCTCAGCCTTCTCTTCTCCAGGCTAAGCCACCCCAGTTCCCTCAGCCACACTTCATAAGCCATGTTCTCCAGACCCCTCAGCAGCTTCATTGTCTTTTTCTGGACCCTCTCCAGCACCTCAATGTCTTTCTTATACTGCAGCACCCAAAACTGAACACAATACTCAAGCTATGTCATTCATCAATGCTGAATACAGAGGAACAATCACTTCTCTACTCCTGCTGGACACACTATTTTTGACACAGGCCAGTATGCTCTTGGCCTTCTTGGACACCCATATATCATTTTCTGCCAGGCAACTCTACAGCCACTCTTCCCCAGGCCTGTAACTTCGCCTGGGGTTGTTGTGACCAAAGAGCAGGACCTGGCATTTGGCCTTGTTAAACCTCATAACACTGGCCTTGGCTCATCAATTCAGCCTTTCGTGATCCCTCTGTAGAGCCTCCCTACCTTCAAGATCAAGACTCCCACCCAAACTGGTGTTTTCTGCAACCTTACTAAGGGTGCACTTGATCCCCTCACCCAGATCATTGATAGTTAACAATACCAGCCCCAAAACTGAGCCCTGCAGGACACCACTGGTGACCAGTCACCAAATGGATTTAACTCCATTCACCACAACTCCCTGAGCTCAGCAATCCAGACAGTTTTTAAACCAGCAGAGAGTACACCTGTCTAAGCCATGAGCCACCAGCTTCTCTAGCAGAATGCTGTAGGAGACAGTGTCAAAGGCCTTACTAATGTCCAGGTAGACAAAGCCCAGAAAGACAAACACACCCTGGGCTGCATCAAAACAAGTGTGGCCAGCAGGTCAGGGGAGGTGATGCTTCCCCTCTACTCCACTCTCATGAGACCCCGCCCAGACTACTGTGTCCAGGTCTGGGGCCCCCAGCATAAGAAAGACATGGACCTGCTCAACTGGGTCTAGAGAAGGGCCATGAAGATGATCAGGTACTGGAACACCTCCCCTTTGAGGATAAGCTGAGTGAGTTGGGGTTGGTGAGTGTGGACAAGAGAAAGCTCCAGGAAGACCTTATAGCAGTCGTCCAGTGCTTAGAGGGGTCCTACAGGAAAGATGAGGAGAGACTCTTTACTAGGAAGTATAGTAATAGGATGAGGAGTAACAGTTTCAAACTGAAAGAGGGTAGATTTAGATTAGCTATTAGGAAGAATTTACTGTGAGGATGGTGAGACACGGGAACAGGTTGCCTGGAGAAGTTGGGATACCCCCTCCCTGAAAATGTTCAAGACCAGGACTGATGAGGCTTTGAGTGACATGCTTTAGTAGAAGGTGTCCCTGACCATGGCAGGGGAGTTGGAACTAGATGATCTTAAAGGTTCTTTTCAACCCAAACTATTCTATCATTCTATGATCCAAGTTGCCACACTGGACTGGAAATAGCCAAGACAGACACAAACAGCAGCAAGGAGAGCTGGGGTGATCACTTAAGACTATTTCCAAATGCAGACACAGCAAGGACAAAGAAATTTTTCCACAAAACAATTCCTATTAAATAATTCTTGGAGTAGCACAACTTAGTCAAGAACTTGGAGATATAATCAGATAAATCCTACTGCCTACAACTAGGTCTAGGCATCTGCATTTAACAAAAAACCTCAAAGCCTTTTACAGATGAATTGTGGCTGAGATATATATGCAGGCTGAAGAGCTCTTCAGAGTCTGTTCCAATGAAAATATTGTCTAAGTACATAAGCATTAGAGCTGAACAAATAATTCTCAATGAATAATTTATCTGATTGATTTCCCCTTCTTATTCTCTCCCACTTCGGAGGCTATGCACGGACGGAACAAAAAGTATATTGAATTTATTCATTATTTGAAATTATTCACAATCTTTTTTCAGTGAATAATTCTAGGCCTGCAAATCCTTTGAACTGCAGACTTTGAGTAGCTAATTTGCAGCTCACACCATAAAGTGTGCAATAACGAACTAACTAGCTAGCCAAGCACAGTTTTTAATTGCAAGAGGCTGACATCTGAATGAGTCCTGTTTGAAATTCAGTTCAGTAAGTGTACAAGTGCTCAAGCTAAAGTCATTTTTCATGGGCATTTTCCCTACTTCAGTGCAAGTGCTCCAAAGACGGGTTTGAAGTATTTGGGGGATATAAGGCTGCCCATTCACACACTCCTGATAGTCCCTTTTTCTTCTAATGGACCTCAGCAATAAATAAATTAACTTATTTAGGAGAAGAAACATTCAACTTAGTGTGAAAGTGCATATTAATAGGACTAATAAGGTTCATGTGATAATTTTTGCTTTACTGAGGTCATACACAGACAAAGAAGGGAAAGGAAACATATTGACTTGAACAAGTGAAAACACTGAGCTGAGTCTGGCAAGTCTCCACAGAGCCAGAACCACAGTAATTTTTCATGCTTTCTTCCTTCTCTGCTTTATTTCTGTCCTTGACAAGATCAATTTTAAAAGTGAACTTCTTCTGGGTCTCCATATCACTCTTCTCCTTGAAAGACTGGCTACAGAGAGCTGATCAAAACAGAGGGCAGGTAGACAACCAGAGAAGGATTTCAAGAAAGGCTTTAGCATGCTTTAAAGTGTTTCAGCTAGGGGCTTGCTGAGGTCAGAGGCAGCATTAACTGGAATTTGTCTGCCACTTCTTTGGTGTTTCTTGGTATCCCTAGAGGCTTTCTCATATCCTACCTTTGAACTTCAGATTTTTAGCATGCTGGAGTAGATCTCATTCTACAATTTTGATTGTGAATCTAGCCAAAGAAAGAAGCTAGAGTTTATTTACAACCCATCAATCAGCAAATAAATTATTTACAGATGTGTTCATTTATTTGACTCTTTCATTTATTTACTTATGACTACAGCAAATACCACCACCAGACAGTGTCCAGATGGAAAACAATTACCTCACACTGGAACCGTATGCTTCCTAAGAGAACTTGAGAGATTATGTGAATTTTGGACAGTTAGAAACACTTGGAAGTAAGTTCAGGCCTGGTTTTTTGCAAGAAAGTCCCCTTTGGATATAGTTGCTCTTAAATCTTTCTGAACGTAGCCAAAAAAATAAAAGCATTTGACCTTCAGAAAGAGGCTTAGGATACTGTGAATCCAAGCTGAATGGTAATCCCATGTAAGTGGCAACTCAAGAGTACTCTCTAATCCTCTGAAAAAATGCCCTGTGCCCTGTGTCAAGTGCAAGAGTAACAAACCCACGTTGTTTATCCAAAATAGACGTCATCTAAGGCTCAGAGTATTGCTAGATGTGGTATGTCAGAATTTACTAGGAGAGGTAAAACCCTTTGCTTAGATTGGTAAAGAAATAGCTAGATGGCACATCAGATTTGAATATAAAAATTTACACTACTTGAAATCTCTTAATAAAATTTTTGACTACTTATAATATTATAACCACAGGGTAAAACGTGAGCACAATGAGATTCATTTAATATAGATCAGTACAGATGGCAAGGAAGAATATAACTCTGTATTCTTCACTGGCATCTCACACCTTCACAAATTCAGGGAAGTGTGCAATTCCACAGTAACGTCCAACAGTAGGAATTTGCAGCCTGAGACCTTCTTCTCTGCATCTCCAGGCTCTGTTGAAACAGAATCCAGCCTATCATCCACATCATTAGTCTCCAAAACTCTACAGGCCCTACGTCATTGCTCAAATGGTAGAAACGATAGCTTTCATCTGCAGTCCTCCAAATCCAGATGCACTGTCATTTGCTCCTGCTGTGGCACTGCATCTTGAACTTCATATTTCACTGGGTTGTGCCTTACAGGCAAAATGGATCCCCTCTAAATCTAGAGAAGAATTGAATTAATTCAATTTCCAGACATTTTTAAAGATGTTTGTGTTCCCAAATATGTCCGCGGAACGTACCCCTTTAGAGGGATGTTTCTCCAGTCCTGGTTCTTTCTGTTACTTCTTCCATGTGATAGAACAGTATAGGACTCTTGCAAGAATTCTCCCAAGGAATGGTATTAGATGACAGCTTAAATCAAATGCAGTGCTTGGGTATTTAAATAAGTAAGAATTCAGGAAACAGATTCCACATACTAAAAAGAGCACAACCCTGTAATAGAAAGAACTGTATGACCATCTTGTTTAAATAAGAGACAAGAAGATGATCAACATCATGCCTTATTAGTAATAAAACTGGAAGTAATAACTATGGAACTAATCTTTCTTGGAGGGAACAGTATATTCCTGCATTTCCTGTCTTGGAGGGAAGAGTAAATTTTTTGCCACAGAAACTCCTTTCTACATTCAAAAAGATGGCTTTCATCAGAAAGCTTATTTTGTTGTAAAGAAGCTGAAATATTTTGGAGATTTGCCAAACAGCATGGAAACTTAGTTGTCCTAGGGATTTTTTCATATCAAGGAGTATGAGTCCCATTAACAAGAGAGGGAACAAAGATATTAAATCCTTGAAAATCCTTACTTACACACACACACATATTCCAACAACCTTACAAATAACACGTCAATTTTTAAGAGCTTCTAAGGTGTTTTCCAAAACAAAAAGAAGCAGCAACTTTTTGGTTGTTAAACCAAAAGTGCTTTGGACACCAAACACAAAAGAAATTTTGAAGGCTTAGTTACAGAGAGGCAAAGAGCCCTTCCTTCAGATTTTCCTGTCCAGGAATCTGGGAACTGGCTTTGCCTTGATTGACCTTCCCTAACAGAATACAGATCAGCATGGGATATTTCTGGATGCTATTACTTATCGACTGGCTTATCAACCACAGACTGCAGCTGATACATACGTAATTTAGCAGCTATGAATTCTTTCACTTGCCAAGCACCTTCAGAGAATTTCCATTATGCAGAAAGAAGGTGATCACCATATATTTAATATCTTACAGATTTTTTTTTTCTGTTGTTCATGGTCAGCCTTTTACATTTTCAGCTTAAGAAAGTACAGATGTGAGTCACTAAACAGTAGAGAAGCTAAATATACCTGTGCCCTCCATTATACTACAATATTAGTTCACAAACATTAAGTTAAGTCTCTGATCATTAAGTAAACTAAATATAACTTGAAATCACCCTGTCAGTGCTATGGTTTTAAATCCCTATTTTATTTTATTTTATTTTATTTTATTTCTCTGATACAGAATTATTTTTTCCAAGACTAAATAAATAGCAGATGGGTCAATCTCTAGGTCATAAGTTGTATCTTTTCATTGCCAGGTAATATTCATAGCACAGCAGGGCTAAATGATGCTCCACAGTTTGAGGGCATTTGATGGAATCTTTGCAGTGATTACTTTAAGTGATGACATTTAAGTGGTATGAAGTGGACATCTAAATCTTTGAAACTGGGAATGAAAACTGTTGTGGGAAGACATTTCCAATGGCACAAATGAGAATCAGTCATCCATGTTCCTTTTTGACTAACCTTATTTGCATTGCCCAAAATTAAACAATTCAAGTAATCTTGACATTCATAATGTCTTTTTAAAGACTGGGCAGCTTTCCACTTTATGATACTACCCTCTGAACAGGGGAGCCCACAACTGGAGATGGCCTCAGAAGTACTGAGTGAAAGAATCACCTCCTTCCATTGCTGGCTGACATTCTATTTGATATCCACCAGGACCTACCTCTAGGGTCTTTTTTGCAAAGCTGCTTTACAGCTGCTTGGACCCCAGCTTGTGCCAGTAGCTGCCCAGGAGCAGGACTTTGCATTTCCCTTTGTTGAACTCCATGAGATTCCTGTCAGCCTGTTTCTCCAGTCTACTGAGGGCTTTGTGAATAGCAACACAGCTATCTGGTGTGTCAATCACTCTGACAAGTTTTGTATCACCCACAAACTTGCTGAAGGTGCACTCTATCCCATCATCCAGATCATTAATATTAAACACTAACATCCTCAGTAGTGACCAGTGGGGTACACCACCAGCCTCCAGATAGGCATCATGCTACAGCTGACTTAATTTTCAGTCCACCTATCTAGCCCATACTTCATCAATTTGTCTATGAGAATGAAGCAGGAGGCAGTGGCAAAAGCCTTGCTTTTATTGACTGTTCTCCCCTCATCCACCAAACCAGTCATCTCATTGTAGAAGGCTATCAGGTTGGTGAAACATGATTTCCCCTTTATAAATGAATGCAATTTACTCTCAATCACCTTCTTGCACTTCACATCTTTGCCAATTTTCAAAACCAAAAGTCAGCAACAACTGCGGTTTTTTTCTTTATAATATTGATGAGGCATCTCATATTTAACTTGATGTGTTTTTATGGATAAAAAAAAATTATAATAATACTGATACAACACGGAGAGCAACAAATAGTAAGGACAAATTGCAAAATATTCCTGGTTCAGAACTTCAAAAGTAGAGCAGAAATCTAGGCTAGGATAAATTATAATTGTCTTAATTAACAGACTTATAATGGAAATGCAAATTTTGAGAGAATTTATAAAAGGAGGAAGTGTAGATCCTAGTTGCAGCTTGTCATAAAAATATTTTTAAATGTTGAAGTAATTTCCATTTTGCACGATTGAGAATTATCAGTCTCTTCACAGCAGAACCTTTCCTACAATCTTACAGAAGTTTTTTTGCCTTGGTTGGTTTTATGTTTACTGGAATACATTTTTTTTCTAGTGGATTAATTTTTAAAAATCAGAAAAATTACAATTTCTCTAATAAATCATTAAAAGGTCTGAACAATGAGCAAACTTTAAAAGAAAAATAAATGTTATGTTCTAATGAACAATTTTGTGCTGACTCCATTGACACAGGCTTCATAACATTAGAATGGGGTAAGGCCTGGGATTTTGTGTTTTCTAAAAAAGCAACAGAAATAATATTCTGGAAGTGCTGGTTCTGCATTAGGACCCCATTGGTTGTGATCAACAAGAGGAGGAGGAGGAGGCTCTAGTGGACCCTCAGTCTCCTCTGCTGTTGTTGCTATGGCAATACTGAGCATCAGATTAGACCAGCTGTAAAGAGAGACATGCTGTGTGCTCCCCAATTCCCTACTTTGCTCTTTCTTTTGTTGGTTTGGTTTGGGTTTTTTATTATCATTTAAATGGCAATGCAGATTGTTTGCGCTGAACACGTATAGTAATAATGTGAGAGACAATAAACTCATTAGACAGTGGCAGGTACTGTCAAGGCAAAAACCTAGTGGCAATTAAAAAGGAAAAGACTTTTTATACATGTGATAAACCGTCACGTATCAAGACAGAACCAAAAATTGAATGCAACCTCTCTGTGGTTACATTAGCACATTAATATTCATCACTGGTGTTTAGGGATTTTAAACTTTCCTTTAAAACCATTGTCAGAAGGAAGTACATACTATTTGCAGCATGGACCTGAGGTGGGTATAGGCTTCTAAAAGAAGGTTAACATAAGCCTACAATGGAAACCTCCTAACTAACTTGAGCATCTTCAAAGAGAGAATCAAAGAACAGCAATTAATAAATGAAACATAGAAACTTCCTTTCCTTTGTGTGTTGGATTTTTCACCTTAAAAACTGCAGTTGGTGTCTTTCACTTAGCTACTTCTCTTTCCTTAAGTCTGCTTATGTTTAGCATTAATGTATGTACAAATTAATAATAAAACCCCCTATCTGCATGTAGATATATAAATACACACACACACACACTCTTGACATTTTTCTCAGGAAAAAGAACCCAATATCTTAGGAGGCTGCACATATCAGAGATGTACATACTGCAGGAGTCAGGGAATCCAGAAAAGGTATGCCATTGTTTGAGTCCCGTGCAGATGGTTTCCGTCCTTTTGGTCTGGCTGGCACATTGGCAGTGTTTTTCAAAGCCCATGCACTCTTCTGATACTTAAGCACTGTGACTGAATAGCTTTTACTTAGCAGGTTTCCTCAATAAAGCACCAATCAAGCTGAAAGAAATTGTTTAATCCATGACTTGGTCTAAGGCCAGGTCAAGTTGGTCTCATTTATCACCTTTTTAAGGTAGAACTTTTAAATATGGACAGATGATACAGTTCTAAGTGTTGGAACCCATATGGAGAAGGTATGCCTCCATTACTATTAACAAGTTGTTGTTAATACCTCTTTGCCAAAGTAGCAGAACACAGCGCCTGGTCAAACATAAAAGCCTTTGAAGATTCTTATGGGAATTCAGTTAGACTTTGACTGTGTAAATGCACAATTTGTTTCTACTATATAGACCTTGAAATGAGGTGGATCCCAAAGGCTATAGCAAAACATCTGCAAGATCCTGTACGGGTCAAGTATTCCACTGATGTGATTTTTCTCTTTGAAAATTGGTTTACAGATGGTTAGCAAGGTGTTCACAGTGTTCAGTTTTATTATTTCATTGTTGACATTTGCGTCCAGTGCTCTGAAAATGACTTTGTGAATTCAACACAGGAATTACTGCCTAAAGGAAACATTATTCGGTTACATGAGGAAATTAAACCAAGTAATTTAATTTCTTTTATTACCATTTATTAACTTTTCTCCATATGTAAAGTGTCAGAAAATTTAGAGGGGAATCTCAGAAAAATTACCTTTGTGCAGCCCAATCCTACTACTTTTACTTTCAGGCTTGGCATCAGCTGGTTTTATCAGACAGATTCTGCAAAACAATGCTTTGTCGTGGTATGTATTACCATCAAATTCTGGATCTTCATCAATACAGGGAGAGCAGTGCCACTTAAACAGTGATCATCAGGGGAAGCACTCAGTTAAGAGCGCTTATACTAGAAAATAATCACTATATTGTGGACATTCCCTACAGACAAGATCAGAAAACAATAGGTTCAAAAGAAATAGTATTTTTCTCCATGATGAGAAGGGGAAAAGTTTCTTAAGTTGTTGTTTACTGTCGAGAAAACTTTGAAAGAGCAAAGGTGTTCATCTCATGAATCGCCTTATTTCCTTTAAAAGAAAAAATTAATCAAGGCAATTGGCCTACACTTCTAATCTCTGCTTAATGCTAGGAGTTGATTTGAGTTTGAGCATCCTTAAAAGGTTTCAGTTTACATTATAACATCAACACTGGTCTGTCAAAAGTGCAAATGTAGACGGTATTGCTCTCTGCAACTACCTGAAAGGAGGTTGTACTGAGGTGGGTGCCAACCTCTTCTCTCAAGTAAATAACAACAGGACTAGAGGAAATGGCCTGAAGCTGCACCACAGGAGATTTAGATTGGATATCAGGAAGAATTTCTTTACTGAAAGAGTAGCCAAGCGCTGGAACAGCCTCCCCAGGAAGCTAGTGGAGTCACCATCCCTGGAGGTACACAAAAAGCGTGTAGATGAGGCACTTCAGGACATGCTCTACTGGGATGGTGAGGTGGGGGGTTTTGTGGTGTTTTGTTTTGGTTTTTTTGTTTGGTGGTTTTGGGGTTTTTTTGGGTTGTGGCTTTTTGTTGTTGTTGTTCTTGTTGTTGACAGTTGGACATGGTGATCTTAGCAGTCTTTTCCAACCGTGACAATTCTGTGATTCTGTGATTAAGTCAGATCTGTGGCAAACAGCCAAGAAAATCCAGTGCCAAATCTCAGTAAAACTAATAAATCTGAATAATTAATACACCAATCACAATCAGCTGTCAGGCAAAAAAAAATTATTGAATAAAAATAGTTATTTCTGAATGGTTTAGCTGTATGTGTCTGGTTTAGATACACAGAAAATGAGAAAGACTGTCTTTCCCCTTCTTATTTCCCCCATTTATTAAAAATTTGCTTGAGAAATAAAACCTGAGGAGGGAGGGGAGAAGAAACATATTATGCCTCAAAAGAAAGAGAAATTTTCTGGATAAAACAGCAAAACAAAAAAATTATAGTTTTCCATGTGGAAATAATACAGCTAGAGCTAGCACACAAAGCCTGATTTCAGATCAGCATCATCTGCTGTGTAGGAACTACTCATGTAACACAAGCAGTTGTGAGGCTAATTTCAGCATAAACCTGAAGGGTTGGCTTCAGCATGCTGTGTTTGGAAAAGATGACACTGAAGTTTTTGGAGGTTTTTTTGTAAAGCTTAGTTAAATCATCATTTGGAAAATATAAACAAATAGAAATGTGCATTCATAACAGATAAAGGTAATTTGGGCCTAATGGACATCTGTCCTTTTCTACGCAATGCAGGAAAACACTGCCTATCAAGTGTTAATTGGGGTAGGAGAAAATAGCATCAGGTTTTTTTGTGTTTGCCTGCAACACTTCAGTTGCTATTAGTTGCAAATTAGTCCAGTTTGTACATTTCCACTGGCCTTGGCTTAGGCTCACCCCACCTCAGGAGCACACCTGCTGTTACTCACTTCATAGCTGCTGCAAGAAGCTAAACAGCTCCAAAGGGCAATTCTAACTGCAGAGGAACAGAGCCTGCTTTAATCACCTAACTTAGGTGTCTGAGCTTAATCAGGATAAATTAAGGGGGTGTGATTAATTTTCTTGGTTTCTGAGGGAAGAAGTGTTCTGTGATGTTTGTAATACGGTGAAATTTTTTTTACAGTAGCTGTAGGACCCTCAAACTGTGCCAGAAATGGTGCCATCTTTGGGGGAGGAAAATTTGGGCTACACATGGTATCTTGCACGACTTTTACTTGAACCTGGGATGGCTACACTGTGACTCGGAGCAAACACAAAAAATACTGCAAAAGTGAATGCGTGTCAGCATACTTTGCACATCAATAATAATGTCTCACTGCAATAGTCATTCCAATTATTTTTTACATTTTTTTTAATCAAGAAAATGGATTAATGGTCTATTTTATGATTTTCCAACACTATTTGTTGCAAGGCTCAGGCATTCTGCCCAGATGGTTAACGTCTCTTCTGTGAGCTTTACAAGCGTGCTCCAGTTTGCTCTTTTCAGTCTGCTGCATGTTGAATATTTATCTGTGTTCTTCTTCAGTCCAGCTCCATATTTCTGATTCTTGTGATTCATGACAAAGACTTTAATAACTCTGGAGAGGACAGCCACCTCAATCTCATTATTTGCACATTCAAAAGATCATAATCCAGCTGCAATAAATCTCAGCTCTGATAAGAAATAATAAGGGATCGCCTAAACATGACATGAATATGTTACAAAGTTTCTGTCTTAGTTTCTAACTTGCAGCTTGAAGCTAAGAGCAGTGGATGAAATCCAAAGTCTACAGGGTACTTTCTGGTCTTGGTCTTTGAAGCTTACTAA
This sequence comes from Megaceryle maxima, assembly GCA_024605025.1. NCBI lineage: Eukaryota > Metazoa > Chordata > Aves > Coraciiformes > Cerylidae > Megaceryle > Megaceryle maxima. The sequence continues at coordinate 118,416 of JANHGN010018858.1, read as the reverse complement.
GACTTTCTCAAACTGCATTTTATATGCTCACTATATATTTTTCCTTGTAAAGCCCACGTATTTTCTTGTAATTTTTTCCCCTCCCTATCCAGTTGAAACCAGTATATTCATAGTATGATCAAAGTGCAAATGTTGACATTTACACTGCTGGACATTTAAATAAAATTCTTATATAAGTATCTATTAGGCAAGATTTACTTCATGCCATTTTCAATCAACTACATAGGCAAGCAGTATATATAGAAAAATAAATCCCCTATTCATTCTTATACAAATATTTCATGTACACTTTGTTTATTCATTGGAAGAAACCGACCATATCTTCCGCAGTTTTGCCACAGGTCATCTGAAGGGTAGTATCAGGATTCCTGTGATCCATGTAGGCCTCCCAAGGGGGCAAAGAACAAGACCTGTTTGATCCAGCACCTGCTGTGAAACCATCACTTGGATACTTTTTTTGTAAATTTTTGCCAGACTGTGAATAGTATAAATATGTAAGAAAAAGCAACAGGAAAATCAGCTGGATATTGACAAAAATGCCATTAGGAGCCACTGATCAATCATTTCAGGCTACTATTTTTTTTGTTGTTATTGGTTTGTTTGGGGTTTTTTTTGGTGGGTTTTTTTTTCCTCCTGGGTTTGCAGCTTCAGCAAGGTCAGCAATTGGCATCAGTATTAGCAGACTGAGGCCACCACATAGTTTTTAGCTACACATTACTACATTATGCTTTTGCAGTAGTCTAAAGGGAATGTGTACAAAATGCAAAATATGGCAGATGACATTTTTATGAGATATCTATGACTGGCAGGCAGTTTGGAGACTATTCGATGAGCATTCAGAATACCCTGATAGGGTTTAGCTATACAGTTTCTAGAAATCATCAGATTCTAATTGCACAGAAAAACTTTAGCAAAAATCCTCTTAATTGCCCAATAAATTCTTCAAGGGTTTTTTTGCTTTAAGTTTAGGTTCTCTGGAACTTCACAAAAAGACCTGAGGGAATGGATCTGAGTAATGATTTTCTGAAGCTATTAAACTTAACAATGACTTCAAAGATTTAGCATCTGTTTTTTAAATGTTTGCATGAGGCTGGCAGTTGGTATACACTGTTTCACCCTGTTGCAGTTGGCAAATAGTAAGATATTAAATGTTACATAAAATACAAAACTTTGCCTGCAACCATGGTTCTGATCAGGAAGAAGACTATGAAATATGGCATCTTCATATTCATCAGCCCCAGGTGAGGGTTTAAAGTCTGTTCGACTACTGACACATGTACCACCATTATGTCCTTAAACATTTGTTAGCACCAGAAAAAGGCAATGCAGTGAGGGCAGTGTGAATTTCACTCCCTTCTGGCTCAAGTATCAGGAGCTGTTAGCAAAATTCCAGCTCCATGGTGGGGATGCGTCCAAAACAAACAAGATGTTTTTCAGATGCTAGACTGTGTTTAAAACTCTGACACTTGGAAAAAAATGGGGGAGGTTTTATTTTATTACTATCAATTGAGCAAGCTTAATTAACATCAGCTCACTGATAAGCAAATATGTTGGTTTAATGGCTGATTTTCACACTGCGCAACAAATCCTGACACATAAGCCTTTCTAGAACTCAAAGGCCCAGACAGAAGAGCTAATGTGGTTCCACTCTGCAGCTGGGTGAAGAGTGAGAGAAATAAATATGTGCAGCCCCCTCCCTTTTCATGGATGAGCTCCTCCATTTCATTTCACAGGCCTGAAGTGTGGCCAGGAGCTCTCAACTTCACCAAAATTTCTTTACATCACCTATTGCTAGAACTGTCCTTGTTCTCCATAGGTAGTGTGAAAAGTGAATCATTTACCATTCCTAAAACTCAGATTATCTCCCATTTGTTCATTCACCCTCAGCACCATTTACATCACCTGCAAGTTAGGTCCATTATTTGGCTCTTTACAGGCTCTAGTTAAATCAGCAATTTTATCTAACAAAAAACACATTGGAATAAAACAAATGAAACACTGACCTTTTTAATGGCACTGACCACAAAAATACAATAACACTGCTTTGTCACTTGTTTCCCAACTGCTACTTTCTGCATAGGTAGCCAGTGTTTGTGTCAGGATGTCAGACAAACACTTTTACGCATTCTTATGAACTATACAGCAGGGCACATTCTGGGCACACCATGAATGTAAGTGTATAAGCTCTTGTGAAATAAAACTACAATCTTGAAGATAATTCTTCCAACTTCTCACAGTTTCCCTCCCAATTTAGTTCACTCAGAGAAAAAGAAGGCTAAAAGTTTTTAATGACTTGCCTTTCATATCTTTTCATTTGAAAGAAATGCAGTAAAGAAGGTGGTATTTCTGAAGTTTGAGAAGCCACGGTGCAATTAAGGATAGCCTACTACACCTCTCCCTTCTTTAAATTAGATTATTGAAAGTAGAGTGTAAAGAGGAATCCTACTGAAGAGAAGTCTGTTTATGCAGAGCTCATGGAAGAAAATGTTCCAGAACATTAATTTACTTTAAAACATTGTCCTTTAATACTGCCAAGATTAATGAAATCAACTGCAATCTCTAGAGGAAGTGTCACTTTACAAGCCAAAGCTGTTACGAATTATGTACAGGATTTTTTTAAGATTTCAGAAAATTTTGGTAGAAACCATGTGTGTAATATGCTTACTTGATACAGTTCTGTGTTATTGAGCTCCTATTTTTTCCAGCACTCTATTCAGCTATGGATAAACAACTACGTTCACAGAGTGGAAGGTGTCCAACAAATATTGAGATAAATGAGATGTATTTTCCCTAGGGATTTAGGGTGATGCGATAAACTCAGATCTGCCTCAAAGATAGATCTGAACAAAAATGCAAAGCAGTACTATGTGAAATCATCGACTTTACCTGCTGAAATCAGTACTCAACTTCTGTACCATAAAATGTTCCCTGTATCTTTCTATAACATCAAAACTTCAATCAGGTTTGACATCAGGTTTCTTGTACTCCCACAGTATTAGTGAGCATTAGTGAAAGATTTCACCAGGGCTCATTTCCTTTGTCAGGGTCATAACCTATTTCTTCTTATTCTCTCATTGATGGAGCTATCTAGCGTCCTCTGAAAGGTCACAGATAATTTTTTTCTTTGTAGTATTTCAGAGGGAAATCCTAATTTTTTTTTTTTTTTCTTTTCTCGTTTGAATCAATTTAAAAAATGCAGATCCCTCACCCATACTTGTTATACAGAGGGCTATAAATTTAGTTGGTATAAAGCAATACAAATGTCACTACTTTTCAATACCTATATAAACTTCCACTTTCTGAGAATTTTCTGCAATTCCCTTGCATAATATTAACAACAGTATTACTACCTGATATTTCCACTTTTATGACAATATATGTTCTGGAAGAAGTATAAGACTGCAGTATACAATTTGCCATGGCTAGTACAATACCAATGATTTCCACATCTGCCACCTACAACTTAGATACTACTTATTTTGTCTATACTGAAACAGAGAAGGCTATAAAGGTCTTCTGTGTAGAATTACTGTGGTTGTAGGTCCTATCCTTTACAGATGAGAACGGAGTAACTTACTATTGGTCCTTCTAGACCCTAAGAGCACCACTGACCGTTGGAAGACCTACACAAAAGGAAGTTGTTAACTTCTGAAAGTTGGCAGACACTCATCTTATGAATACTAGCAAAAGTCTGTAATAGCATTCTCTTCTTTGAAATAACACCTTTTTTTCCCAGGATGTTCAAAAGAGATTCTGGCCCTCACTGCTGCCAGTAGTATCAGAGAACACAGCCTGGCCTGAAAAATCTGTTCAATACTCAGTTTGGATCCCACAGAAAGAAGGAATAAAGCCCTTCATTCTCATGGAGAAAAGTAAGTCATGTTAGACCTATAAAAAATTCAGCAGTTCTCTGTCCTATTGAGTTTGGCTTTCTCATGGGTACACTTAACACTAAAATCTCTCTTGAAGATGTTTCAGCCTCTTCTTCTACTCCTGCTCCCTTCATTGCTTCCTTCACCCTCCAACACCATTTTCCAAACCCATACTCTGTGCAATATCAGGCAGGCAAACCTAAGCACACAACTTCTTATACTGGAACTTCCATTTTTTATTTTAAAATTTCTATTTCATAGCTAAGTACTTTTGCACTCTTTTGCCAAAGACGTTTTCGTCTAGACACCATCTAGGTACCATGAATTCTAGCTTTCAACCTGCAGAAACCAGTCACAAGAATTAGATGCATAATTCACATCCCTTTGTAAATTTGGGTTTCACCAGGCTGCCTTCATGCTAGTAAATATTTATTTAACATAAGGTTTTCTCTTTTTTTTGTGATCATGTGTTTCAAAGTAGTCAGCCACAGAGAAGAACATATATATTTCATCAGAAAATCATAAAAGTTACACACAGACTGATCCCTGCTTTGAAATTTTACCCCTGGGTGTCCAAAAATCATTAGAAAGGAAGAAGTAGGTATGTGAAACACAACTGTTGCTTCAGGTAGAATAAAAGTCAACTTCAATTCCTAGGGAAGCTACATCTAAAAATGAGATAAAGTAGCTACTCCCTCAATATGAAACAAAGTTCAAGGATAATTCACAAGCGACTAGAAAAGGTTGAATTATTCTTGGCAATGAAAAAAGAGCAGAAAGACAGAAATAATTTTTAAATATGGATTTAGGATATCATTTCAGTGATCAGTTTCTATCAGGGATCCCAGATAACTAAAGTCTTTACTCAGGTGAATTCCTGCTTATCACAATGGGATTTTGCCTGATCAGACAAAGGAGCAGACATGCAGCTCTGTCAGTACCATACTCACTCACAGAGATGAGCAGGGAGGTAGGAAGAATGGAACATACACCTACATATGGTGTCAGTCTTGAGACTGACTTAACTAGTAGAGAAAGGCCTATCCCAGTGGAAAAGTACCCCCTATGGCAATGGGCTAGGAACATCACTCTTTGCTGTTCAACACGGGTTCTGGACAACAGTAAAGACTGGAGGAGCAGAGTAAAGGGGATGTGTTAGCCCCAGTTGTTTCAGCTGGTCTGTCCTAGGGTGAGTATAAAATGAAGCAATATGATGCCTTGGCAAACCTGTACTTTCCATGGAAATAGCCTCATATCGAGACGTTTAAATGTTACACCTAAATCAATAGGTGTCCAATTAGACAAGCTGACAACAGATTTGGACAATGGACTTTGAATTCATTTTATTTAAAGACAACACTCTCCAAAATTATTGGTGAGTTTAGGAAAAAGAAATGGATTGGTTTTCATTACAGCCCTGTGAGCTGTGCTGCTTCTCTACTTTCCAAATACTGATTTAAAAAATTAATTGTAACCCAACAGCTTATAGTGGTATATACTGATTATACATCCCACATCACTTTTTTTTCCTAGTGATAAGGTACAGGCTCCTGCATCCTGGCAAAACTCCAGGATAGATAATTGCATTGCCTTGCCAAGTTTTAATTGAATGAGGTGTTCTTCTTAACTTTGTCTCCTAAATTACTGTACATTGTTGTGCATTGTTAATTACTGACCACACATCTCCAGAGGAGGCTAACTCGCAGAGGTACCATATTACTGTAGTGTAGAAAAGAGCCAAAGCTAGAGCCCTCAAATAAAACATGCTGGCAGAGCAGGACTGATACAGAGCCTTGTTAACCAAGCTTCACTTCTCCCCTTTCTTCACACATTTAAAATAATTATCAGCATAGATTAATGGTGAAGCCCTTCTATATATATATATATATTATTTTTTTTTTTAATGTCCTAAGTGAAGAAAGAACAGACTACAGTTTAATTCTCCAGCTCCTCAGTGGTCTGTTGTTGTGGTGGTGATTTGGAGGCATTTTTGTGAAGATCTCCAACAGGCTTATTGGAGACATCTCAAAATAGCAGGGGTTTAAGGGCAATGTGTTTGGTTTTGTTTTCCGGAAAAAAATGTTAGTTTGTTCTAACCAAAACTGTCTGTGAAACGGGACCATAAATCTTTTGTCCCAGACCATTTTAGGACAGATGCCAAAAATGTTCTTTTTTCAATATTTTAAATTAGGCAAAGAGGAAGAGAAAAGAAACAAAGTTGAAGTTTGGTATTTTAAAATTTTAGGAAAAAAAAATAATTAAGAAAGCTGGAATCAAAACATTTCCAAAATGTCTGCAGAAACTTGTGTAATCTAAGTAATTTTTTTCTCTTGTTTTGCCTAATGCAAAAGATTGTAATTTCAGCTATTTTTATCAATCCAATATATGGAAAAATGCTCACAAATACAAAAAAATTCTGAGAAATCAGAAAAGCTCTATCTTTCCTACATACAAAAATAACAATTTTATTCTTATATGACCACATTTATTTCAAGCTAATGTCCAGAGTTTAAGCTGATATCACATAAAACTATATATAAATATTGTGTATGCAGAAAACACTTGTAGAAATGTAAATATTTTTATGTATATTTGTGCAAGTAACAAGACAATTTTACTTGGCAGTAAATATTATTGTCAACCAGTGCAAAAATTTGAGTATTCAACTGCAATAACTTATGATGTCAGCAAGTTCAGATCCCCCTGAATACTAAGACGCAGGCAGTCCCCATGCGAGGAAATAGGAGGTCTCTCAAATTGCTGAGATCCTTAATCTTAAAACTACACAATTTTAAACTATACAATCCTTGATCTTAAAACTTCAGATTTTGAGTGAAAAATTGCATACCCTCTAGTTTTAATACTTTACGGGGCCTTCTCTCCTACTCTAGAGTTCCAAGGTTGGGCTTATGCTAAAGAGGACACAGTAACACAAGAGAGAAATTCCAAGTCCAAGCAGGGGATGACGGGGGATGGTGGGGAGAGAGGCAAGGTTTATCTTTCATAGTTTGCATGGTTTAAGCTATATTCTTTGAGGAGTAGTCAATACTTTAGGCATTGTGTCATGACACTCCTATCCCTTCTCTGGAAACCAGAGAAGACAGTAAATGCCTGCAGCAGAGTGGAAACCAGGGTTGCTAAAGCATAAACAGGCAAAGGAGAAAGGAGAAAAACGCTCCTGAAGAGCAGTTCCTATCAGAAAATTATGACCAAATGCAAATTCCCCAGGATGTTGTGAAACATACTTCAGGTTGTTGAAGAGTTCATCTACCTATTATTCCCACTGTTCCCTAAGGAAAAAAAAAAAAAAAAAAAAAATAACACCCAATAAATTTCTTGAGCAGAATGATTTTAAATGATTGAGGAATCTCCCTTCAGTATCCCAAACAGTTGTTTCATTGGCAACCGAAGCCTCTTTTTCATTACTCTTCAAAGATCCCTCCATTTCAATTCTACTTGTTCACATTCTGCTTCAAATGATACCCCACTGAGCTGACCACATGCAGGACTGTGTTCCAAGACCTCTTTTTTTAATAAAAATTCCCTTTCAGTGTCTCCACACCATGAAACAAATCACATAGCTTCATAAGCCATCAGACAATCCTTTCAGTTTCTCGTGCAGGCGAACTGAGCCTTTTTCATCTGATTAATTCACCAAGCAAGCTGATCTGGGAAGCATAAAAAGCTTCTGAGGCAGGATGAGAATCAGCAGCTCATATTTCATAATGGCATCACTAATGCCCCAAATTAAGTGCTGAGGCTGTTTTGCTTGGCAATATCATTTCATGTTAATTTTGGATAGGACAGAAAATGAAGTTGTAATCTGTCTCTGTCACGCTGCGACTATTTCCTTGACCATCTTACGTGCTGCATTTTATGAGGATGTAGCTGTTACTGCTGGGTATAGAAACCACTGTACAAGTAAAATCTCCTTGAGTTCCTGCTCCAAAGAGTTTACAGATTCATGCTTTCATTCCTTGGGCACCCTTGGGGACGTGCCTGGCTATGTAGGGGCTGACCAAGCAGACCAGAAAGGAGTAACTTGGAGGCCTGAAGTAAGGCATGCCCCAAATTCAGTGAATTTGGCCTCAGCCTGAGGGTAAAAAAGGAACCCTCTAAATGAATTGCATGCACAGGTCTCCCATTCTACACTGATAATGCTGCACCAGATCAGCTCTCATGACTAGTATATTAACAGCTCTGTTTAATTTCTTGGAAGAAAGACTTAAAGAGAAGGAATCTCAATGCTTTATAAAGCAGAAGTGGCTCTTTTTTCCCCACATGGTGTATTGCTTTAGCAGTTCCCGTTGCCTTTCAGTCATTTTTAGCGTTGTTCTTTTTTAAAAATTTTTAAAAAGAAAAAAAAAATTAATCACCATGTACTACTCAATGTGAACAACTAGTGTTACTGGTCAATATATGAGTACCTCTGTTCTAGGGTTCTAAAATGAGGCACCTAACTTTAAATATAAGAATTGTTATATTTTCACTAATTAGCAAAGATAATGAACTAGTTAGGGTTACAAAATTTAGACCACTTACTCAGGTTTGCTGAATCTTACATAATTTGAGGGCCACAGTCAATAGATATTAATATTTACAAAAATATGTAATTTTTAATACAGCAATATTTTTATTGGTCTTGGTTTTCACAGAAGAGTGGGTTTTGCTCCCTCAGAGCCTGTCCCCCTGTCAGCTTCAATTTATCTCAGACCAAAATGTTCCCAGCTATGAACTCTACATTTATTTAGTAGACCCATAAAAGGTCAAGACCTCAGTTTTATTTTTTTTAATCTATGCCATTGTGATTTCAAAAGAGCCTAAAGGATCAACAAGACCAAATTAAAAGAACATAATTGTGTGTTCATTCACTTCAGATCTTCGGATAGTGCAGCTCCAATTTAAAGCAAGCACACATTGGTAAGAAAGTCAAGTGCAGAATGGTACACGGTATCATTTTTATTAAGGCTGGCCACTTCAGAGTTCATTTACCTTCATTAAAATATTTCAATCTATGTCTTTAAGTATATAAAACATCAAAGTTTCATTCTACCACTACCATCTCAGAAAGAGATCAACTCTCAGTAAGACCCTTGCCATTTTCTTTGATCTCGCACAGACCTGGGGATTTTAAGCCTGGTGTTGATGCTTTAAAGAATTTTAGAGCTAATTGCTTAATGTTTTTATTGTGTCCTCGTCTCTAATTTAATACAATGTTTTATGAAGTTGTTAGAGACTGCAATCTCCGCATTATATTTTTGCTGTTACTGGTAACATATTTCTAGAGAAATTTCAAGCTAAAGGGAATAATTTATAATGTTCCTTATTTTGTTGATAAGAACTTCTTTCTGGTGATCCTCTGTTACACTGTCTGGGCTATAATTTGTCTTCTGCACACACACAGTCTTGCACTGAAATATGCAGCCTTTTTTTGTCTACTTATACTCAGTGGATGTTTTGAGATTGTGGTTTAATTCACCGTAAGTTTCTTCATATCTGAACCAGAAGAAAATATCTATTGCTTTTAAACTGCCTAAAATGCTGTAGAGTGCTTAATGCCTAGGGATAAATCTGAATTCTGCTGAAGGCAAGAGCAAGCTCCCATCAACCTTAACAGAATCAAAGTTTCCCTGACATGCTCAAGTACCAGAAGGACTTGCCCAAAGCAGCCTTGGGTGTAGGATAAGTTAGACACACCACTTTTCCTGCCCATGCAAAGAATTGCCCTCTCATTGACAGTCATGACCGTAACAGTATACGAGAAATTACAGCCAGATCAACTCAGTGCTAAAGGCTCCAATGGATGTTTTGTGCCAATACTGGTTTTCACAAGATCCTAGCCACAATTTACAGTGAAATTATCTCACCTATTTATAATTCCTTAGAAACTGCTGTTTCTTGTAAAGAGACTCCACTGAAAACAGTTCCACTCTTAAAACTGGAGGCACCTCTTTATACATAATGGCTAATTGTTATTAAGAAGTGAAGAGGTAAGATCTGATCTGAGTGTCCAGTTCCAACCGGGCAGCATGTCAGGGAGAATGGAGAGGAGGGAAAGCTTCATTCAAGCAGAGATGAAGGGGGAGAGAAAGCAGAAGTGAAATTTGTGCTCTGCAGGACACACCAACCTCAGCAGATGAGTACACTCTGCACTTTCCCATGAAGTCTTTAAAAATATAAGATTCAACCACACAGCCCACAATAGCCTTCACTCTGGGTGACAAAAAACACAAATACACATGGCAAGAGAGGCAGTAGAGAGAAACTTTTTGCCAGGAGCAGATTAATATAGCATTCTTGGGGTTTGCTGTTATCAGTGTAACTAGAAACAGATGAGAAGACCAGACTGTAAATCTAACAATCAAAAGGCACGCTCCAGTAAATTGAAGGGAATGATACAATTTCTGCTCTTTCAACTCAGTGCTTCCCTGCTCTTGGGTCACTTCATCTTTGGCTCTAATGTTAGCCAACTAACATTAGTGATCTAATCAACAAGATTCTGCATCATTCAATGTACCTTGACAATTTTCGGACACAAATTTCTGATGGCTATTACCACATAGCTAATTCAAATTGAAAGATCTTTGAGCTTTGGTTGATGTTGTCACAGTATGTTTTCTGCCTAGGCCTGGATTTTCTTTGACAGAATGAAATGAAAACAGATTTGTGCGCTAATCCAGTCTTATTTTCATTTTATGAAGGGCATGTAGGAAGTTGATGATGATGAATAAATAAAAGTAGCATGCCAAGTATGTCTTATTCATTTGTAGTCACATATGTACTAGTGGGCGCATCTTTGGGTTTCAAACCTCATCCAGATGGAAAAACATCTGGAATTTGAAAAATATCAGGCAAACAGTGCAATATCTGAAAGTCTAATTATGATGAGTTTTTTTTCCTGGGTCTGATAGTTCTGTAAAAACTGTAAAGAAAAAAAAAAAAGACAGGAATACAAATCAATATGTGTATATGTATTGGATCACTTATGCGTTATATCAACTTGTATGCATAGTTTTTAAAAATCAACTTCAAGTTTAAAGATGCTAATATTATCTGCCTGACTTATAATATTACATTAATAAACACATTCTTCAAATTCCATTTAAGTTCCACACCTGTTTTGGCACGGTTGTCTTGTTCCTACATGGGAAGAATTTTTGAAATATTGCATTCTGAGTACAAGTGGTTCTCAGGTTTTCTAGTGAGCAAAACAGACATGCTTAACATTTTCATTTTATCTTCTATATATTGTGCCAGATCATGTACTATACCAAATGCTCTCACATTGATCCCACAAGTCATTTACTTACTATTAAGGTATAGCTAATAAAATATCAAGAATTCTAGTCATAGTTATCTTTAACAAATATCATAGATATTTAATTACATGATTAGTACATCAGTGTTTCTAACATGGTGTCAGAGAAAGCGGTCATCTAATAAATCAGTCTTTGCACTAGAAACATTAAAAGGTAATTGTCATTCCCAACCGGTGTGATTCTGAGGTCTCTACTCACCATTTGGCATAAATGCCCCATAACAAAAAATTAGATATTAGATAATTTCCTATCACTTTACATCATCAAAATGATGGGGATTGTATATATAAGTTTTGCAGATTTCAGAATGTTTTATATACTGGTTTTGTTTCTATGCAGTTAAACTAAAATTATCCAAGAAATAATGTCCTCCATGTGGGAAAAAAAAAAAACACTTTCTCTTCCTTATTGAAATGTCAGCACTTAATTTTTTTTCTTTATAAGAATGTATTGTTAAATACTTTTTGAAAATAGTTATGTACTTGTTGCATCTTTCCATAAGACTAATCTGAATTGATTATTTATGTGGAAAAGTTATAAGCCATCTTAAATAAAAGTAGGTATTTTTTACTAGGGTTTTTTGGGTTTTTGTTTGGGGTTTGTTTCTTTGGTTTTTTGTTTTGGTTTGTTGTTTTTTTGGGGGGGGTGTTTGGGGTTTGGTTGGTTGGTTTGGGGGGGTGTTTTTTTGTTTGTTTTTGGGTTTTTTTGGTTTTTTGTTTTTTTGGGGTTTTTTAACACTGTTTCACAATCTTTTGGTGACATCAAAGCTGGACTTCACAGCTGTTACTTAGCTACCATGAATTACTGCTTTAAAAATAAAAAACACGGTGAAAACATTAAAAGATTTTTAATTAAGAAGATTCATGACAGCATTGAGTTCCTCAAGCATTTAGTGCAATGTCCTTTACTTTTTATTTTAAAGGCTTAATTGAGAGCTATAAAAAATTCCCAGTTAAGAATTTAGACCTCCTTAGTTGTTACATGAGAACATTAAAATACATTCCTAGCAAAAGGCTTCCCACCATAAAATAGCAAGCTCAGAGACAGTAAAGAGACACCTCACACAAGAACCAGCAGCTTGCATGGCTGAAGAAAATGGGTTTGCCTGTTCATCAGCTGTTGACAATACCTACAAGATATTCTCATAAATCCTAAATTCTTAGTGAACAGGGAGGGGGACAGGATTCATTTCTAGGCAGCCGGTTCTGTTAAAGGAGCTAGGGCAGCACACTTCTTACCCCTGAATGGGAATGGTGGAATCAGCATTTTTTTATTAAATAAGTTTCAACAGGCTAAAAAGTGTCTCGTAGAAGAAGAAAGTCTGATAAAAAGAAAAAATCCCTGCAGACACTCACTGTCAACTGTTTTTATTCTGGCAATCTGTTCTAAACCTTGAAAATTCTTGGGCTTGTGCTTCTGTAAGGATTTCTATACCTGCACTTAATGCTTATGAACTCTAGACATGGAGACATTTCTGAAGACATAAAATGCACATATACAGTCTTTGAAATGGGCATTAGCTTCCCAGCCCACGTTTGGTCACTGGACATAAATTTTCTTTAGAAAGAGTTTTGACAGGTTTGGCTTTGTTTGGTTTCTTAACAAACCCTGAACTCTCTGTTATTTCAGTATTCCAGGTGGAAATCATGACAGACATACTTATATGTGCCTAATTTTGAGCATCTCAGCAAATGATCTGTCTTCTGAGATAAAATAGTATCAGTCATGATTTTCAGAATGCAACAGACCTAATAACAGAAACACTAATGTTGTTGATAGCTTTTAAAAGTACATTATGAAAAATGGCCAAAAAAGAATATCCCACTCAACTCTGTGCACATTTTAGTATTCAAGATAAGAAAGCTCTAAGTATCAGTATTAGTGTCAGAGATCAAATAACTTATCTGCTTAAACTGTGCATTTTAATCTGCCATAAAACCAGTGGAAAATTAACCTCAGAGAAATTTAAAATATTTATTTTTTAATGGGAATCTTAAGTATATGAAGCTATTTAAAAGAAAAGTATATTTTTCTAATGCTAGTGAATCCAAAAGTACTTTACAATGACAACTCTCGAGTTAGTTATATTTCCTAATTTCTAAATAGGATATAAGATTAAGTGATACAGTGGAAATATAACCGATTCTACCCAAAGCCACATAAACAGTATTTGGTTATAAAACTTTAACAGATCCATTTATGTACTAAATTATTTAAGCAAATGTAATGCTTCCAAATTGTATTGTTTTGCAAGGTTTCTCTTGGAACCTTTGCCATTTATCCTACATGTACTTCTGCCTTTTTTCTACTCAGAAGCACAGCATGAAAAAACTTCATTTCACATTGAAACATCACTATGTGGAACAGTGTGATGAAATGAGACACAGGAGGAGAGTTTGTGTTATACTCTGGCAAACAGTTGGTCTACAGGAATGATAGCATTTTATGCTGTGACTGATATATCAATTGTGAAGCCTAAAATATGACTGATCTGAAAGCGGGAGTTCTGTCTATGATAAACTATGCATGTGAAAGATTACAGGTAACATTCCTAAGCCTGCTGGGAGGTCACAACCTAAATCTCATCTAGGAGTTAATATAACAATGCAATAAATGCTGGTAAAATTATATCTCAAGTATACCTAAAGATAATATTACTCTGCTGAATAGAGCAGTACTAACAACTAAGACCCTGAGCTTGTAGATAAGACCCTGACATTATTTACATGCTTTACATGAATGAGCAGTTCCAATAAAGGTCTACATTAAAAGCAAGTGTCTAAATGTTTGCAGGTTCAGTATAGGCAACTCTGTAGAGCAGAAGGAAAATCCTGCCCCTGCACTGGATGGGATTGAAAGAGGTACATGGTGTTAATATTTTAACAAACACTGATCTGAAATATCTCTACTTTCTGAAAATCTAAATACAATATTTGTAAATATTATTTTAAAAGCTTCCTGGATGAAATGAGAAAGTATGCTCAGGGTTAGTTGAAAATTTGAATGTACTCATTTGATCAATGTAAGTACATAAATAATTTCCTAGGGTGTTGTTCACATTACATAATACCTGGCCTGGCCTTCCACAAGCTCCCATGGAAAACACCAGCATTACTCAAAAAAAAAAAAAAAAAAAAAAAAAAAAAAAAAAAAAACCCTTTTTAACAAAATTCAGTCAAAAATATAAAACTGATAAATT
>JANHGN010018858.1:84431-94514 GCA_024605025.1 Megaceryle maxima | reverse complement strand
TTTTTTTTATTACATTTTTTAAAGCAATCCCCAAAAAAAGAAAAAAAAAAAAAAAAAAAACAAAAAAAAAAAAACCCACAACAATAAAATTCTGCCGGCCCCGAGACAAAGGAACCTATGAGATTTGCACTTTGTACTGATGCTAGGGGGAAATGGTATATGTCCTAGTAATAAGAGTTTTACTAGTAAAACCTCATTTACAAGCCTGGGAACTCATGATACACTACATTAAAATCTAAAAAGATTAACTTAATTATGTAAATTACTATTTAGAAGATAAGATAAACAGTAAATTTAAAAGTCACTGTCAGCACTGAAATACCCAAATTATTCTAAAAGCACTTCTTTCTCTCCAGAGTGAACTACACATACATTTGAAATTCCTAGGTAGTTTATTATCTAAAAAGTACACTCAAGCATAGATTTATGCTCCCCATTAGCCAGAAGTTTTATTTCTGTGTGCTAGTAGTGTCTGCTTATCAATGAATTCGATACATCAATGCAGCAAATAAAAACACGTTAAATATAATCATCTTTAATATCCATAGATTATTTTATCTATGATTAAGTAGTCCTAATAAAATGTTCCTTAATAAATCACTTGGAATTTCCTGGAGTTTTACCCTGCTAACTCTACTACTTTGCTCCTAAAAACAGTGATTCTGAAATAAGAGAGAGTCAAAATATTCAAAGAGATATTTCAGGGATGAAGAAAAGCTTCACTCATGGCTGAAAGTCTCTTTCCTAAATCCTATGGAGCCCCACAGAGCTGATTCTGATCTTCACCCATTTTATTGAAATGCCACCAACTGAGACTTTAGGGGTTGTTCCTATTTTACATTGCTGTAAATACCATCAGAATCACAACGTACACCAAAACACAGGTAGACCGAGTATAACATCCACTCTGGCACACTACCGAATAATGCACAGTCATTAGACAAATGCACTAGTGAATCAATTATTATTGTTTGAGGCAACAACTTCTGGCCTTGGCCTAATAGACAAGTATTAATTTCAATCTCTCCAGTGTCAACAGTCTTTCTATTAACATATACATCAAAGACACAGTTATTATGACAAACCTGATAACCTTTTTTCCCCCACATCTAATCACATTTTAAATAGCTTTAACTTCACACTGGACTCTGTATTTGAAAAATTATTATTTTAAATGCAGGCATTCTTTGCTGCTTTTTACTGATATTCTGTAAATCAAGAAAACACTTAACATTTGGGGGGTTTATGCAACCTTATCCTAATTAACCAGATATGTCAAATGTGAAATGAAGTAATAATAGTAATATTAAGTCCTGTTCTATATATTCAGATAATGCATTTTTCTCCTCAGGAAAAAAAAAAAATCTATTAGAATATCTTTATAAACAGTCTTAAAGAATAAAAAAAAAAATAGATACCCAGCTCTTAAACCCATGGCATAGGTAGATATCATGTCAAGCTATAATAATGGTATCCATCGTGCTTTGAATGCAGTCGTGTTATACCCATTAACTCCAGCAGCAGTTGCTGTATGTGGAGTAGGCACAGAAGATTTCAACTCCTAGCCCAGGTTTCAGCCCAAACTATGTGGAAGTTCAGGGGGCCATGATGCCAGAAGACCTGCATGTTTATCACTGTAGATAGGAAGCCGCTGCTCCCAGAGCAGACAAAATGGAACAGAAGGGCTGAGGTCATAGCTCTGGATAGGGAGAGCATGTAGGAGGAATACAGAGAGGAAAAACAGGGCCATCCCTGGCACAAAGCTGGGACACGGTGGTCGGTGGTTATACACAGGTGAAACCATATGGGGACCTCTCCATTTAGACCACGCTTTGGTGTTAGAGTTTAATAACACCAGCAAACAGGAGGGTAGCAGGAAAGTGAGGCAGCAGCCACCTACTCTCATACCTATAGTTGAGGGGCTCTTTTTATTTATTTAAAAAAGAATGTACAAAGTACGGCAGAACTAAGACATTGTAACCCAGAGTTAATGCTTGCTCAGCTGCTAATGTCACTGCCCAATTGTGCAAAAGTCAGGGCAACTTCATACCTTGGGATATAGCCAAAGGAACAAATTATTCCCTCTACCCAGTGAGCACCAGTGACATCACACTGAGCTGTCTGGGCACAAATGAGCATTAGATGCTTCAGCTGCATTTCCTGCAATGTCAGTGCAGACACAGAGGACCAGTGGAGTCCCCATGACAGCCCAAGACCTCCCTTGGTATTTCCAAAGGCTGGCCACACTCAGTCCCACAAAAAGTGTATAATTCACATGGGAATTAGCAGTGCCACAGCCTAACCTTCTCCCTCAAAAAGAGCCACACTTGGTCTAGCTGAGGTTACTTGCTTCATCTGAGCTGTCCATATAGGAAAGAGTGCACTTGATAGCAAAAGCAATGTTATACCTGCCCTCTGATGCCCTGTTAATTGAGTAGATGACTTGTGAAACAGTTATTTACCAGATGAATATGGCACAATGTCTGTCAGAGTAGTTTTCCACATTATTATTATGGTGTTGTTCCTATTGTTAGGAACCTCTCTCAGCTGTGACTTATTGCTCAGATACAGAATATCCACAGTTAGATAGTAATCCTGCCCTGTTTCCATGCAAGGTCCTGAAGCCAGAACAGTCTTGTTCCACAGCACAAGAGCAGCAATGAGATTTGAACGGGGGCACGTATGGAGGACTCACGCAGACACACTCTCCAACATTCCCCTCTGCATCCTGCGCAGCAACAAAGCAGCAGTGCTGTGAGGAGAGGGCAAGATAATGGTCATTATACTCAAGTCCACTTATTTCATTGGAGGGCAAGTCTACCTTTTTCCACCCGAGAAGAGCAGTTTTCTATTCCTTCCAGTGTCTTTCTACCTACCATTTAATTGGACTGGGTTCTAGATCTCCATCTTAAGGTCCAAGGCTTGATCTCGTTTACATGAAGGGAAGGAGGAACCAGGTCCCTAGGCAGCATGTGTTTCCAATAAAACATATATTACTATTTCCTTAATAGGCCACAGCATCTTAGAAGAGGTCCCATATCTGTATGCGAATTAAATATTTAGATACTCTGTTTGAAATCTATTTTTTCAGTGACCCATCATGTAACTATTGTGTGCATTTTGGCAGGTTACCATGTTGCACATGTGCAGCAAATATGGCTAGTAACAAATCATTGTGATGTCCCAAAAAGCATATGTTAAACTTGCCCCATAGTCAGCAGTCAAAATACAATATTTTGCTCTTTTTCCATTTCTTTTTTTGGTCTGAATACTAAAAGCAATCAGATTTCATTGGGGAGTTAATCACTTGTGAACATAGAGCAATGAAATTATCTAACACAAAGGGCCCCTTTTTTCAACCCTTAAAATCACTGGTGAGCCTTTACACATTTATTCACTGTTGAAAATGATTTTGTAATTATTTTGAAAGAGTCATTTTGGGAGGTATGTGAAATGACTTCAACAGAAATACTCATATGAGAAAGCACTCGATGTAAAGATGACGTAATTGGACTCACAGCGTTTTTCATATTCAATTTCTGCAAAGCCGCTCATTGCCAACTACTTAGTTGCTATTACTTACAGGTTATATGCTACATTTCATAACAGACATTTTTCACAGCTAGATCTATAGGGTGAGATATTGCAAAAGACAAAAATCCTCTGTATTCAGAAGCTGTTGCAGTAACAAAGACGCACTGTAGCCAGAGTTTATGTCCCCACTTGACTAAAATTAAAGCACAAATCACAAGCCTACATCCCAGTAACAGTTTATGCCAATCAACCATTCTAGTTTATATTTGCAATTCATTGTTACAGGCTCTAAGAAATACAGACATACATATTTCAGGCACATATTTTTCTTACATCCCAAAAGGGGGATGTGTACCTGTAAAATCAGCTTTTATAAAAGATATCCATAAACATGCATTCCAGAAATGACATTTCTTGTTACTGCAGAGCTATAAATCATTGCCTCTTCTTAAGTGATAAGAGATTAAAATATTTGTTTCAAATTAGTACACATCTAAATACTAGCATATATTGTGAGGTGAATGCAACCTGGAATTCATAGGATGCTAGAGAGTTTATAGGGTATCCTAACATTAATACAATTTATCATTATTTTAAGACCTCAGTGTTCCATCCTTAATCTTTGCAGTTGGTGAATGATCAGCATGGGCAAGCATCAGAAAATAAAGATAATAAAGACAATGTGGGATTAGTAGTATGCTGCAGAAAGAGAACCTTTCTGGCACCACATGCTGAGATGATGCTAACATTATGGTAAGATAGCAGTCTCTTTGATTGCTCTAACACCACTATATTTCTGAAATGGTTGCTTTTGTTACCATCAAAATCAGAAGAGGCAACTTAAGACTTCATTTGTTCTGTAACCTACAAAAAGGACTTCTCAACATCATAAATACTGCAAGTTTTTTTACTATTATTCCAAAAGGTTTTGCTTTCTACTGTGAACCTTACACAATTTGCTGTCTCCAAGTTCTCGTTTGGACTTACTTAACGCACTGATACAGTACTTTTATACTACCAAATTAAAAAAGGCTAAATCACAAAGGTATCATGCCTGTGCCATCACATCACCTTTTATGTAATTTTAAAAACTTATTGCCTTTTTTAATTCTGATATAAAATTTTAATTGACATTAAATTTAAAAGGTTTCCCTTTTTTAAAATGGTTTAAATATGAACTATTAAGTACATTCCAAATGAAAATTAGATTGAAGAAAAAAACACTCTTTAAATTTATCTATGCTAAGTATCACTGCTCAAAGTTTTTTCATTCAAAAAAAGCACTCACTGTTTGGCCTACAAACTTTATTATGTATTAAGTTAAAAAAAAAAATCCTAAAACCCACAGTAAACTAAATTGGTTTTGTTGAGGAACAAAACATGGGACTATGTAGAGAATGAGACCAAATTCTCTGACGGTTTCAGTAAGAGACATTATCCTCTTATATTTAAAACACTAACATGCTACCCAAAAGTAAAAAATAAAGATCCAAAACCAGACATTTTTCTACATGAAGAAATTTGACTGTATTAAAAAAAAATAAAAAAAACCACACACAAACCACCACAAAAACACCACACTTTTCCCTGTTGGAAACTGGAGTGTCAGTTCCATTCCTAGCTGCTTCTTGGGTCATGAAGATTTTGAAGCTACAGAAGCTCATAATTTCTTTTATTTGGCCAAAATTTGAGTCTGCCATCAGGATGCTAAAGCATCAACAATCTTCAAACACATATAAAATTAACAAAATATTACTTGGCTCCACATTCTTGAGCTTTACTAGACGTGTTAAGGAAAGAAAGGGTTTGTGATATTTTCCCTTTGCCATCAGCAACAATGTCATTATGGCTGTTTAGAAAAAGTTGCTGCGCTGCAGTTACTGTGGCACATGGGACTGAAATTTCCATTACAATGCACCAAGTCTGCCTCAGGTCTTGGAGACTGTGGGTATTATTTTTTTAAATGTTAATTTTTATTTTATTTTTACTTTATATGTGGAAATCTGACAGCACTTAAATTTTAATCATTCAGGAGCTTAATCCAGGACTTCTTTCAAAGCTTAAAATTCCCTGTAAAGCCAAATTCCTTGATGTGCAAGAAATGCAGAATCAAACCCTAGGTAGCTGGATCCGAGCTTTGTTTTATCAGCCAAGAAACAAAGTTCTCATGATTTAAAGTACTGCACATAACATTGCTAAGATAAGGATTTAGTTTAAGCCAGGCCCTGATCCTTTAATGAGCTGTGGGTAGGCTCACACACACGCACACTGCTGGAGTCAGACTGACTCAACTTGCATGAAACTCCAGTATTGGCCAGGTTTCCTATTTCCCCTAGACTTCAACAGGGGAGAAAACCATCCCTTATGCTATTTCATTATACTTTAAGACTCCCTAATAAGCATTTCTTCTGAATTCAGCAGGACTAGGACATTACAAGAAGTGGGCTCTTTTCAGTTGATTGATATTAATAATTTAAGAGTAAGAATAACTAAAGTGCACAGGTTGAGATTTTTTTATTATTATTTGTTTATTTTCTAATAGAGATATCAACATCTTTATAACTCCAAAATGGTTCATTATCAGGTGGTAATAAATTTACCTGAAAAGGGACAAGTTTATTCTCCTGACTGCTGCTACTGCAATATTGAGCAAATTCTCTAAACATGATGATATTCTGGATTCATGCTTTCTTTACCCTTTTTGCAAAATTTACCTGTCCTCACCAGGAGCTCTTTTCACCAAACATTTACATCCAAATCAATACACTGTAATAAAAGTATTTATTACAAGAAAACATCATTTTGAAGGACAAATATATCAGTGAAACTCCGTAATGTTATTTCAAAGATCCCCAAGTTACCTTAGAAATTCAAAAAGAATTTCATCACTTTATTAACAAAACTACTTCCAGTACCATATTTAAGAAAATCTAAAATCACCGAGTTGCTTCATTATATTTTTTACATGTGCTTTCTGTGATGTCAATGGCACACCTCAAAAATAAGATACTACACCATTTTTCCTATAAAACATTTACAAGAAAAATTATACATTTTAAAGCTTACACAACCATTCTGCATTCATCACTGTAAAAAAGTCAAAATACAAAACTGCTAGAGATGTGGCAAGATTTTTTTATCTTAAAAATAAACAATACCTTTGCATTTCCCATACATACTATAAAACAGTGTAAAATGAAATTAATTTGTAAAGTCTTCTGTAATTTCATATTTTGACAGTCCAACCCTACTTTTTTCCCCTCTTAAGGAAGAAACAGTGTTTATTATAGAAAATAAGACTCATTTAGGAGCATTGCACATAGCAGATATCACAAATTATTTACAAGCAGATCATTTTACGGATCTCCCATTGTTCTGGCAATACAATGTGATGATCCTCACTACTTCATTTCACTAATTCATCACTTTATGGAAAACCATTTGGCAACAAACAAAGCATCTACCCAACCGTGTCGTGCTTAATTTTGACAACTTTCTTCATCTAATACATGGAAACATTAGAAAGAAAATATCCTTCACCTTTGAATTTCACTTCTGTGTCTTCACGAGTCATTTTATTCTCACTTTAAATTCAGAGAGGAACAAATCACAGGCCAAGCATATTTGCACGTGGCCAACAGCCAGCACCATTCCCGCAGAGCATCGGGCTCTCCCCATGCATTTATGCACCAGTCAAGGTATGGGAGCACCTCTGGCACCAGATAGAGGACACCAGACACAGCACTGAGATGGGGAACAAAGCTAGGGAAGATCCTTCACAGGTCAGACAGGACAATCTTTGAAATTTCAGATATAACTGCTGGGATAATGGTCCCATTACAGAGAAGAGGGATGTGTTTTGTCTCCAAATAGCGAGATAAAACTTTGTAAGTGGGATGGGGCGTGGAAACCAAAGACTTTCCTATCTGTATCCATGCCAGACACATCCAGACAGAATCAAAACACGTCTGATAGACTACAACAGCACCTGAGTTTACCATGTTCATCTCACTTTGGGAAGAGAAGGGGATAGCTGTGTTACATATGTAGTAATAATCGGCAAATACTGAGCTTTTGTAATGGACTCCACAGGACTCATTGTTTTTGCTTACAGCCAGTATGCTTCACCACCATACTTTCAAGATACTTCATTACCCCTGCTAGTTCCAAGCCTTGTGGGTTTTAGGTATATGTCATTAGCCTGACTGCTGCCCAAATCTACCAGCACAGAGCTCTGAGAGGATGACTATTACAGATTAATTTAGAGTGTCAGCTTGCAGAACGAGACAGCCCTCACACACTTTTCTCAGTCCCATTGCATTTGCTCTGGGGGTGTGTGACTTGTTAACACTGAACAATAAAGGTCATTTATATCCTGAAAGACATCAAAACAAGACCTGTTTGGGGAGACTTGGGTAGAAGTTCTCACATGCTTTACAAATGCAGGCCAATACGCTGTGAGCAGGTCACACCATGTCCCCTTCAAGAACTAGTCTTCAGAACCACATGAAACAGCTCATCAACACTTTCAGTTGAAATCAAACCCACGCTAATAGCAATTGCACACATGTACCATCATCCTAATGCACACAGAAATGACAAACAGTGACTGTGCTAATGAACAAACAGCAAAGCCTCAGGTAGCTGGATTCTGACCCACTTACATTGATTTTTTTTTTTTTTTTGTTCCCTGACTGACACCAGAAAACTGCACGCCAAGTTAGAAGGACAAGAGGAGCCTGGCGATACTGGACACCTGCACTGCAGTACTTGGGCACACAGCCACAGCTTGCAACAGGGTGGTAGGATGCATCAGGGGCTGAGGAGAGTAGGGGGGAGCTGACCCTCCTGCCTCCCCTCATCCCATCAGCAAATGCACAGTGAGAAAGGGTGGCTTTCTAATTCCATCACACTAGAGAGTGTGCCAGGCTAGATACTCACATCTGCCACATCTGAAGATACAAGAAAACACATCGTCTTGTTTTGGTTTTACAGGAAACAATATGGGGTTTAGCTCGAAAACAATATGGCAAAAGAACAATATTCAGTAAGAGCATCCACACAGTACTGGGCACACTTAACACCTTGTACAAATAACAACACAAATAAATAGAAACATTAATTGCTTCTGTGTCATCCAGTTGCTGGGACAGACAAGGAGCTCTGCATAAATGCATACAGTACAAACCTGTGCTCGACTGTATCTGAATTAGTGCCTTATTGCACAAGTTTGGTGATCCAAATGATTGCTCCAAGACTCTTTGGAGCCTTTGTGAAGGGACCACACTCCTCCACCCAGAGAGGAGCTGCAGCAGCAGCCAGCTGGCCAGCCGGGTGACTGGACATCTGCCAGGGTGGCTTGCCTCCAGTGCTTCAGTCCCTGGAAGCTTTGCAGCAGGAAGTAGCTGGCAGACCATCAAGGATAATGCCTTTTGTTTGGTGAAATTAAAAAAATAAATAAATAAAAAGACAATTCTTGCTAAACTTCATAAAAAGCCACATGATAACTACCTCTACGGCTTTTAAGAGGGACTGATAACACTCTGCAATATATGACATATTGGTGACATGGCCACTACATCACATAGCAGTTTTGATCCGGAGCTGCTCTGTGCAGCCAGCCATTTCATTCCCACAGCTAACATGCTTCACAATTTTCCCACATCCTACACCAGGTACAAGAATATTTTCAAAATCCCCAAACAACTTCTACTTTTAACAGTACATCGTTTAATTATTTAATAGGTGGTCTTCTTTCTTTCATGTTTGAGAGATTTCTAATTCAGAGACAGGACTGTTACCAGCAGTAAAAGAACAATGTGTTTTCACAGATGTGTCCAAGGGAAGAAGATTGTCTATGGATGTGGTAAGAGAAAGAAAAACTAGTGATACAGAGAAAACCTCTGCCTTTCAGAGCCTAATCCTTCAAAGATCTTACGGCTGGAAAGGCGCTTTATGATCTCTTAACCTGACCTCCTAAATTATATTGACATAAATGTTCATTTAGCAATTACTATACAAAGGCCCTTTAGAAAGTCTTCCAGACCTGTAGGAATGACAAGTGATAGAGAATTCACTGTAGCTCTGAATATGCCATTCAAGTGGTTGAATAGCTTCACTGTCACACACATGCACCTGATTTCTAATCTTAAACTGTCCAGCTTCAGTGACCAACCTTTGCATCTCACAGAACATACTGTGCTTGTACACCCTGCATGTTGATCAGTTTAAGCATTGGTTGTAAACCCCTTACGGCTCTTTATGATGTGTCTGGCATAATGGGATCAACATGCTACTAGTACTACTACCACCATCTACTACCATATTAATCTTCTTAACCAGAGCATCCCTTAGGAGCTCACATTCAGGTATTTATCCACCACAACCCTTAAATCCTTTTCATAGTCATTGTTTTCAATTACATTTTTCCTTCCAGTAAGTGAGACATGTGTTTGCAGCTACCTCCGCTGGGGGCGGGGGGGGGGCGGGGGGGGTAGGGGGGGGGGCTGGGAACACACAAAAAAAACCCCACACCCCTCCCACAAATGT
>JANHGN010018858.1:41936-67203 GCA_024605025.1 Megaceryle maxima | reverse complement strand
GAACAAGCAGAAGTTAATCCACTAGTGGGATGAAAGCACATGTATTTGCATTTCAAGGTAGCATGAATTTTTAAAAACGTTATGGAAAACAAAAGATCATTTTGCTTGAGACATATAGACCACTCTGAACCTCAAAATACTGACTGTTATCATTACCGATCGGCAACACAAAAATGAAAAACCTTCTCTGCTGATAAGAAAACAGCAGCTCTCCAGCCTGCATCAGGTAATAGAGGTTTTTGGTATCTTTTTTGTTCCAGCAGAAGATCTCTTCTCCAGTGTGTCCAGTACATCTGTGTTTTCTGTCATTCGAGCCAGAAGCACCATGGGGCAGACATGGTCTTTCTTGATCTATTTTTCTGAGCAAGTAAGTATTTAATTTTTTTCTGTGGTGGAGAATACAAAGCAGTGTGACATGGTGGATTCTGGTCATTTACCACAGAGGAATTTAGAGGTAGTAAATAATGAAATTTTATTAAATGGAGGCAACCAGGGTGAGTATAAGTGTGTGGTTATAAGCCGCTCTTTTTCCTTGCTCACCAGATCATTACTCTACACAGCCCTTAGAAGAATGAAGGCTTTTGAAATAAACAAAGTGCTGCTGTCAAAAGCAGAATAGTCTAAAGTGCAGAAATTAGAAGAGTAAATGGCACTGGAATTACTATGGAGATAGGAAGGAGATAAAACGTGTATCTAGCAGAATTTGGGGTCTAGCCAGGCATGTATTCTGCAGCAGCTATGTCAGGGAGACAGATTGCTGCCCGTTGCTCTTTGCTGCCCCTACTGATCTGCTGGTGAAGTGGGTTATTTGAGCACTCCCCAACTTATTTCAGTCCAAAGAGGCCAGGTTAGTTTAGATAAATAGTATGTCTTTGATAATCTAGTGCATTTTGAAAAAAATAGGTTAGAGGAAGCTTGTATGAGCAGTGCTACTAGCAGAATCGAAGGGATTTGGGATTCCTGATAACCACCCAGAGACAGGCTGCGGTTACTAATATCTTCCACCAGCACAGCTGAAGCTGCAAGAGCACATCTGTTCACCTCCTGAAGGGGACTAGATTTCTGTTCTGCTAATCCCATTTTCCACTACATATTCAGTCAAAATAGCTCCTAAATGGCTGAAGATCCCTCTGTGCTCAGGGTTCCTTCAGTGGCATTAATTTGGCAAAAGTAGCCAAAGAGAAAAAGTGAAAGTGAGTGTTTAGAGCCTGGTCAAAATAGGGTCTATAAACAGCATAGCAGTACATAGCTCCACTGTATCTCATTCTTTGCTGCTCTTAATACTCTGAGTTCTTAAATCAGGGAGCTCCATGCAGCTTTAATTTAGTCAAGGGCCAAGCAGCTATGAATTAAGAAGCCATAGGGCTAGAGCTTCCAGCAATCTGTTCTCTCCCAAATGTCCAATTAGAAGAGATAACACATTCAGAGATAAATTCCTGGCAAGAGCTGAGGATGAGATTTTGCTTGAATCAACAATGTGGTCAACACGTTGAGAATGCTATATGAAAATAATGTAAGACAGAGATCTGAAATGTTTAAACAAGAGATCAGTTGTGGGCCTCTCAGAGGTGGTAAAGGTAAATTTTTTAATAAAATTTATAATTACATTCATGTCTAATTATTAATAAACAAGGAAGGCTAACAGATGCTGCAGCAGATTTACATTTCCTAAGGAAGCAAGAAGAATTATAGAAGAAAATCTGTATCAGCAAAATTATTAAATCCAGAAGCTGGAATGGCTGTAGATGACAAAAAAACTTCTGTCAAACTATTCAGGAGGAAGCAGTAAAGCAACAACAACAACAACAAAGGAAAGAGATTCTTTTTCAAACCTTAGAGGCACTAACAGATTGAAGAAAGCTGACACAACACCTATTGTGAGAAAAGAGATAACAAAAGTTTCAAGATTCAGACTTGTGTTCACTTCTTATTGATGTCATTCAAGTGACTTCACTGGCATAACACAAGTTGAACATGATAACAAACTCATACCTTGTTATCTTTACTTGATGAACAATCCAGATCAATATGGAGGAAACTTTATCAGAAAAATCTAAAAGGTATCACTTAGAAAAATTAATCACTTAGAAAAATTAACACCAAACCACAGAATAGAAACCATGGCAAGCAAACTTTACAGAAAGCTTGGAAGGAGTAGCAGAGGTTCAACAGGAACGATTTTTTCCCCAACTAATTTAAGATCTGGGGAAACAGCAGTACAATATTCAACACTAAACTGTATGATTAGCAAGCAGTGTGACACACAGAAACTACTGGAGTGATAAAGAATTTGCATTGATTGTTAAGAGACATTTGAAAATGGAGCGAAGATCTACTTCTGGAATAATACTTCTTGTGTATTTATGATCTGGAAAAAATCATCACTGAAAAAAATTACTGAAGTTTTCACAGAAACAGATAATAAGACTGACAGAAAAAAAAAAGTAAAGTGATAACAGAAATTTGTATGAAATTAGTTAATAAATGGCTGGAAAACACAATGTTGTGACAACATTAAAGAAAAATGCTTCTTTAAAATTAATTTTTAAACTACCAAACACAAAAAGGAAAGAAGTAGAATACAACTGAAATCTTCTACATAATTTCTTCAAGCTCAGGATTTTTTCCAACAAAGAAAAGCACTCAGACTTTTAAGTGCAGCCAGCGTAGCCTGACTAAAATGGAACATTAATGATACTATGCAGCACTCAAGAAGGCATACTCAGCATCTGTACCTGCCCTTACTTAAACAAATGTGTTACAAGGCTCCATTTACATGAAGACTATTTGGCATTGCAATTTCATCAGCAAGAGCACTGAAGTCACTTTCTGGTTCATCAGCACAGCAGACTGGCCAGGGTAGAAACAGTGAAAGGCACTGGGTATTGTCAATTTTTAATCATGGTGCTATCACAGATGGCATTAGGTCCTTCATATGCTCTGAGTACAGTGTGTTGACTTTTCATAAGACCACTGTTGCACCACATTTATGACCTATCTCAGAAGACTTTTGAAGATAATTTCACAAAATTTCCTGCTAGAGTATTTTCCCCTTTTAAGTGAGAAATTTTAATAGTCTTACAGTCAGTGAAGTGCAGTATTATGACTCCTTATGTATTGAATACATAAAGGATTTTCCTCTCAGTGTAGAAACAAGTGTCTATACATTTAGCATTCATGAAAACTGTCACTCTCAATAGAAACAGTTGGTATTGGGTCATTGAATGCTTTCCATCCCCTAGCACCCATTCAGACACCTCTTCTACCTTTACATGTCAATTACTTGTGTCCAATCGCAAGATAAAAACCATTCATTCTTCCATTTGCAAATCTCAAGTCTCACTTCTTTTGCACCCAAAAATATCCTGCCCGCTGTTGCTTCCCCATCCCTTTGGCAACCACCACAATTACGTGCATGGAAAAACATTATTAGGAAAGTCTCACAGATTTTAATTGTTTTCATTGCAAATGTTTCTCCCCGGTGGAAAAAAAAAGCTCTAATCATATTGTCTCATTGCTCATTCTTTACTCTTCTTCCTGTTGTCTCTATTACACTCTCCTTCTGTTCATTCTTCTTTCCATCCTGCTTCCCCAAATATACCACCATGTCATTCTCTTTACTCTTTCTTACCCTGCGGGGAATCTCATTGCTCTCTCCTTTCTATCTCTTGATGATGTCATTTCTCTAACAGAATCTGCAGTAAAAGTCCATCTCCTCCTCCTCCTTGCTTCCTACAAACTATATGCAAAAGCAGTAAAAAAAATACAGAAGATATGGCAAATGACCCCTGCTGTGATCAGGTCTCTGCACATGGTAGGAAAGAACTCTGATGAAAGAACATAGGCTGAAAACCATTTTGTATTGATAGATCCTGTTTCTGGCAATAAAGCAGAAATTTCAATAGATAGAAATATTGGTTGTTGTATTAACAACTTGCTGGTGTCTAGAGTCTTCGTACAAAAGTGAGATCTCAAAACTCTTTTGGGTGTTTCACAAACACAGTAAAATTAGTCTCTCTTTAGACACCCCGTAGTCTAAACAAATCAAATACAGAGAGAGTAGAACAACAGAAATATTGAAAGGTCCAAAGATTTGCCCAAGGAAACAGAGTAGGCGCTGTCCATGATTGCTTACTCGTGGCTTGTACATTTATTTTCATTACTTATCCCATGGCCAAGTAGTAAGGGGGAAAAAAAATTCCTTGTGCCTACTTTCAGACCATTGTCCAAAACATCTTATTCTATTTTGCATATTTAATTGGTTAGTATTGATAATCTCATTGTTAAATTAAAAAAATCCATTATATTTTGGCATCGGCAGCTACCATGCTCTTTGTTTCACTCTGTTTATCTTCATGCTAACAAATTCACAGCGAAAGAAATGTGTTGAATTTTTTTTTTTTTTTCTTTGAAGGAAATCACCAAAATTAGTTTTGTGGTTTTGGTGTGGATTCTCATTTTTGATACAAGCTGAAGGGTGCCAGATCTCCCTGCCTGTCTGATCCAGGTGTGGATTAGCACAGGAGAGGAAAAAAAAGAGAGGATTATTTTCCCAGAAAGCCTCCCAGGTAATGTAAGGTTCAGAGATAATGTCTTAACAGTTTTCAGGAGCAGAGAATGTCCTCACAAGGTCTGTGCTTTAAAAACATTTTAATGAAACAAAATCCAAGCAAGAAAAAATACTTTTAGAATCTCTCAGGGATTTTCATTACAAAATAAAACAGATATTTAGAAATGTCTTATTCTAGCAAAGAAACAAGTTTGATAGCTAGTTACCAAAGCAGATATAAATTAGTGATGTCAGCAACTATGAAAATGCCTCTTTTCCCACTACAATTTTGAAGTCTAAAAAATTACTATGAGCTTGTGCAGGACTGTGATCTGGTGTGCCATTTTAAACAATAGGCAATGTCAGTAAATACTGATGTCATTTAGCCTAAAGATGGTCTCACTTTGTTTTCAGAGTATGAGCTGGAAAGCTGGAAACAAACTGACTGGTCTCAGATCAGCTATAAAGTTTTGAGAAATGTTGACGTTTCTATTGTTCTAAAAGCAGAGGATGTTTTGGGGAAAATCCTAACTCCAAAACAAGTTGTCTGTCAAGCATTGAGAGCTTTCCACACATTTCTTTTGTTATGAGAAGCTGATGATACTCGGGTGCAAACAGCAAACAAGTTCAAGTGGCTGAAGAAACATAACCTGTAATTTGGGTATTTCTAAGTGGCAGAGTAGAACACCAGCCCTTTCTTTTCAGAAGCCACAAGTTTATTTCTCAGGCATGGAGAAACATGCTGAAAGTCAGCTGCTATATAATCCTAACACTGAGACATAAACTTGCAAAGAAATTTGGGACTTCCAGTTGCAGTTATTCAGATAGTCAGAGAAACTCACCAAAATGCAAAAATACCGCTATAGGATGAAAATAGGAGTTGTGTCTTGTCTGCCCAGACTCTTCTGTAAACCCCAACAGACACCTGTCTGTAGTTCTGAGTGTCTCCAACCATCCAATCTAACAGAAGAGAAACAGTATCGAAGTAAATATGCTTTTGTAACCATGCTGACATTTTTGTCTGACCTATTTCACCTACTCAGATTCCCTTGGCTTCTACATTTCAGATTAAATGTAACACACAAATTCAACCAAAGTCCATTCTGACATTACTTGACAGAATTTGTGCAGGATTCATTTCTTAGATTATCTTCTGAGACACATATTAGCATAAAAATAGATTTCTCAAGAACTGGAAACAAATATAACCAATATAGACTAGGTTATTGTGCTTAATTAAATTACTCTTTACTAATAAAATGGGGGGAAAATATGCATGGCTAATATGGCAATTTTTAAGTTTTAAAGAAAAAAAGGGTATTTTCCCCCCAACTAGCTGTAAGATACAAGGGAAAATTTATCTTGTGTATTATCTAATAGGCCTTCCAGAACTAAAGACCACAGGAGGTAAGGCTAACAAAATTAATATGCAAAGAAGTTCATCACTAGGGACCCATAATTTTCTTGCAAATGGTTTCACTTTAAGGATGAAACAACACAAGACAATACCAATTTCTTTCTTTTTTTTGCAAATAGATGATGCTTTAAAAAAATTAACACATGACAGCAGGTGGGAAGAAACTAGAGAAGTGGATATTCAAAGTATAAAGTGACTACAAATTTGATTTTCTTAACATTTTACTAACTTATTTGAATTCACTGATATGTTAAAACAATGTCAGGAGATATATTTAATTAAGACAAGATTGGTTGTTGTTCAGACATGAAGAAAATATTTAGCACACTTAGTGAATTATTAAAGTGAGTGAAAAATAATCTGACCTTCAGAAAGCAGAATCATAAATAACAAGGACTTAGGAAATTCTACTTGGTCATGTTTGAAAATTATGCTCATTTTTTGCTTACATTAAATAATAACTGTAAAAGTAATCATTACCAAATGCATTATTAATTAGAAATTTTTAATGGCTAAGGAGTGCTTTTATTGCAGTAATAGATTTATATCACATTCTTATATTCAAAGCTATTATGAAACATGGTAAAAAAGTTAAACTGTTCTTGCTTCTGTGTATGGAATTAACATGGGCATTTAAGGTTCCGTTCTGTAAGATGTCAGCAATAACTAGGTATTGTTTCTTGTAGTAAAGAGCTCATTGTGATTAGATTTCAAAAATATATGTCTGCACCCCAGGAAATGGTTCAATGTAATAGTATTCCCATCAATTCAAAATAGGTGAGCGTCAGACAAGCTTCGACGGTAACAAATCAGCTCAGCATAACTCAGAATTTTAAAACTAAGGCTTTGAAAGAGGAGAAAGGTTACCTATCTTAGCCTAAGCATCACATAATTTGCTGTTTATATATGTCATACTCAGTATATTATGGCAATAAAATATACTGGCAAAAATGGTGTCTTTGGAATCAATCCTTATTTAGAACTGGGTGATATTCCAGCAAGGAACATGTTGTTTTAACAAGAACATTGCAACAGATACTGCAGGACATTAGTTTAAAATATTTTTTTTCTGTATTTTTATCATCCTTTCACACAAGAAAAGCTTAGCCTTTAGAAGTTCAATACACCTTTGAAAGATAACAGGAAGCAACTCCTGATAAGGATTGGAGAATTTTTTTGCCGTTAGCCTTTGCAAAACAAATATAGTATGTTTTCTACATACCATAGAAAAATTCTATAAATACTCCACTACTGTGAATAAGAATTCAAGTGGGTGTAATTATGTGGACAACTTTGGACTATTGCGAATCTTCATATTCTTCATATTCATAAAGGTGTACATGTTCATGGAATTGGGATCAATGATTGTTATAAATAAGGTTTCTTTATCGTTAAAAAAAAAAAAAAAAAAAAAAAAAGTAAGTTTAAGGGAGTGGACAGAACATAGGGACTTTTCCCTGAAAACCACCACCATCAAAATCTAAACCAGTTCCCTACAAAGGTTTAGTTCACACATATAACGTCTTGTATTTCTGAAAAAATCTGCAAGATTTTAGAAGAACCTGACATATTTTTGCTGAGATCATTGGGAAAGTGATGAAAGTAAGATACTATTTAGTATAAGGATATGAAGGAGACAAAATTTTAGAAGGTAATAATTAAATTAGTAGATCACTCTCCTTCAAAACCATACAAAGAGACCCCTGCATCCATCCACGTGAACTTCTATCAGCCTTATTGAGAAAGTATTATTTAGTAAGAAATCTGAGTTCATACCTTTTTATTTATAAAACATCTATTATATCATCTTTACATAAAACAAATTCCTGAAATCTGTGTATGGACAACATTCCTTGAACAGGAAGCCCCATTCAAGTGAAGAAAGCCATTTACTGGGGAGTTACATGTGTATAAGGGTTTCCAGGACTATACTGTAGTTTTATGTTTCCTTACCGTCCCTAAAGTTTGTTTTCTTAATTTTAAATATTTTCAAAAAACAATTCAGCTATTTAACCTAAAATTACATTCTATATAAATAGAATGTACTTTGGTGACCATCCATTCTTAAGGGGTGTTGTATTTAATTCAGATGCCTAATTTAGGGCTTTGATTCTGAGGCCGTAACTTCAATAGCAACAAAAATAAAGTGCTTTATTTATAAATTCATAGTATTGTAAATTCAGATACTTCTAAAAGACTAAAAATCAAGCTCCATTTGTTCAATATAAAAAGGCTTTGAAATGTAATCTCTGTGGGTTGATTGATGTATTACATAATGTCTTTTTTTTTTTTTGCTTCCCCTGTACAAACGTGTTAAACATGCTTGATAGTTTTCTGAGTACAAATAATTTCTTCCATTTCCCTTTGCAATTGATCTATATCTTTTACAGTATTTAATAAATTGTTGTAGGCAATATAAAATCGAATTACTTTATCCATAACCAAATTAATTATATATCAACATTTTCTAAGGCCATAAAATATTAATAACTAACAGTAACAATTTTTGCATTATGCTGTAATAGTTAAAGAATCTTCCTCTTTAAGGGACAGTATGAGGATAATGGAGACTGGTAAAATTAAATACAATATCACATTTATTCCTTTTTTTATAAGGCTGCTTTAATTTCTATAAATCATATCCTTGTACTGAGTAATTGGAATGAAGCTGGATGATTGGAAGAGTTTTGGTTAGGCAAATAAAGTTACATTCCTTGTCAAATATTTCTTGTAATGTGACAAAAACATAAACTTGCTAAAACTTGCAAACTTACGTTGCTTCATTTAAAGGGCTATTTATTCCTTGTGTAAACAAAATCAGACATTTTCAGGTGTTTCTGTAACCCCTCAGTGCGGACCAGCAACATGCTTCAATTCACACTAGTTGTATGTAATGCTTCCACATGGAATTTACTCTGTCCCAAAACAACGGGAACAGCTAAAATGTCGTTTGCTCAATAACACAGCAAATATTATTGGCTTGATTCTACAGTGTGGTGGGCACCTTGGACACCTAATCCATACTTTTCCTGCAGAGACTGGCTGCTGAGTATCCAAGGAAAGGATCACTGTCTTCCAGCACTCTCACAGCACCCCCTGAAAGCTGGATGGCCATGACTGGGCAGCATATTTACATGAGCATTTCCCTCACAGACAACTCCTGAGCCACAAGCTTTCCAGAAGGGGTAGGGGTAAGAAGAATTTTGCTGTTTTCCCCAGAATCTGGAGAGCTTTGTAATTAATATGCCAGCTCCCCACTGAACCTGCAGTGGCAGACTGAACAGACTCACCCTCTCCTATCCCAGTTAAGATCTACCACATCAAGGATCAGTCACTGGGAAGAGTCTGGGGAAAGCAAAGCCTGTGTTTTCTCAGACTCCTCTGCAAGAAATGGTGCTCCAAATAAATCACAAGCCTAAACCTTGGGACAACACAGTTAAGCTCCAGAAGCCCCAGTCACCTCAATTTACTGTCAAATGCTGGTTAGAACCTAGTCCTAGGAGACAAGAGAAGAATGCATTTCCTTGTCCTCGGACTCCATCAGCAGTGTGACAATGCCAAGCAGCTTGCTGGAAAAAAAAACAAAAGGCTTTCCCTTTGTGAGTGCAAAAAGATATCTTTTCCCTTTCTGTGTTAAATACAGTCAAGCACTTCCCATCTAGATATAAGAGCTAGAATGCTCTAATGTGAAATGTAAATTATAATATTAAAGGACCACGGCATGCTCATTTGGTTCTTGCTCAATATTGTCATCTAGGTCAAATATTTGATATTCCACCCTGCTTCTTAGTGGTCTCTGTTCTTTAAGCATCCCTGAAATTAAAAGACCATTTCTTTTTCTTATATTTTCCATAAATCATATTGTGAGATTTTTTTTACATCACTGTTCAGAAATACTGAAGCATTAAAACATGCATTACCTAGGGTTTGAATGGAAACAAGCAATCATCTAGCCTCCAAATTGTGGAAATATGT
Source organism: Megaceryle maxima (assembly GCA_024605025.1). Taxonomy (NCBI): domain Eukaryota; kingdom Metazoa; phylum Chordata; class Aves; order Coraciiformes; family Cerylidae; genus Megaceryle; species Megaceryle maxima. Next base: position 57,262 of record JANHGN010018858.1, on the reverse strand, counting down.
ACATAGGAGCCAAAAATCAACTGTGAGGAAAAACTACATGTTTAAGATGCAAAATGAGACTCATGCCAAATTGGATTTCATGAAATATAAAATACTTGTTTTCTTTATGAGAAAGAAAACTCATATTTCTGTGTGTCTTCCAGTATGTGTGGAATACGGAGTTTCAGATTTATTTTCACATGTAACAAATGTGATCTGTATCTCCTAAATTCATAACAATCTTGGGCTAAATCAGCTTTACAATTATTGTAGTGCAATTTTCCCTATCAAGAAATGCTGTGGACTTGCTGTTTACCTTTCAGTTGATTTTATTTGCCAGATTATATACCAAATGGTCCCATGGGCTTGCTGAATATATGGGTGCTAACAATGAAAAATGTGCGTAGTTTTAATACCAACTTTGTAAATTGCCTTAATAATAGCCTGTATAATGTAATAGTATTTTCAACCAGTACTTTTAATTTCTAGCTCATAAAGCCTTTTCATTGAACCCCAAGGGTGTAGCTATAAAAGTAAGATTTAATTTTGTATATAATGTGGCCTAAATTAGTTTTAAAGCAATAGGAGAAACATGCAGCTCAAAGAGATAAGACTGAAATTATTATAACTTGATGAAATTTCCTATAGCAAAATTAATCATTATTTCCATTTTAACATAATTTGACATAAAAAATATAAGACTAATGTAGATCTAATCAAGGTATATATTTTAAATGACTTTGCTGTAAATTAAAGGCCGTTAAAAGAATGTTGCTAACCATATGACAGCAAATTATTTGAAGACACTTCCAAAGTGTAAGTTCAGTATAATATTTCTTCGATGTAATGAGTTAATAAATAAATACTACTCCATAATAATGAAATGGTGTGTTTATGTTTATATATTTGACCAGAACTGGAAATCCATACCCAGAAAGTGACAGCACAGTCATGGCTGTCGGTCTTGCCATGCCTGTCAACTGTCTGTGACATTTGGTCATTTTTCCCTAAAAGTTCCTCTCCTGGAATCATGTGATTATGCAAAACATCAGTTTCTCAATTTCTAACACACCTGACTACAGAGAAAATGTAGCAAGCATGAATGATAAAGCAGATTAAAGCAGGCAGCACACAGAAGAAAACACAAAATTATTTTCTCAGGCTTTTTTTTTCATTTATTATGTTCTGGGGCTTGACATATTCTTGAATGCTTGGGCTTGGCAAGTGTACTTATTTGACCATTTTATATACATGAAAAAAAATATATCTTAAAAGTCAGCAGACTGGTACAAAGTCATTTAGTCTAAAAGAAATAAATTCTGTTTAACTGGGATTTATTTTTAAGTACATTACATAAAGCCTGGCCCAAAATTTTTCCTGCTGTGTTGGCTCTGACTCTCTTTCTACAGGAAGACATCTTCCAATACTAGATGCTTTCTACTATGAGTAGTTCCTGTGGGCTTTAAAAAGGCACTGATTACAGCTATCCTTCTTGCTAAATATGATATGACTTCAAATCAGACAGGTATAGGGTATAGGAGAATAAGAAAGAAGGGAAGACTTATGAGGGTATTGGAAGATTTAGGTTATTTCCAGCATTTGGAACACTATTTAGAATGTTTTCTATGTATATTAAAAGTTTATCCCACTAACATTATGTGAAGATCTTGCATGTCTGCCATTTTAATACCTGCAAATTTGGGTTTTACTTGCAAGACCATCGGCGTTTGGTGTTATGCTTAATACTCTGAAAGGTCCTGAAAAAATAAATTAAAAAAACAAAATTAAAATGGGACTCTGATTCATCAAAACCATCAGTGAATTGCAGGAAAGACTGACAGTCAGACATACTGCCTCAGCATGCTGCAGCACTGTGGTACCCAGGCATAGTTTGTACCCCTCAGGAGACTGAACTTTGGAAAACTTTGCCCAAACAATCCTGCAAATTCCAGATGCCAGCCCAAGGCTTTTAGAGTAAACCAGCAAAACTTCCCCCAGTTTCAATCTCAACAGGCTCAGCCATCAAGAGTGGCTTTGTGGAATATCCTCTGTCAATGTTTCTTTTTTTAAAGTTTATTTCATCTTCGTAAGCCTTATTGATTTTTACAACTGCTGCTGGTCTGACCCCAGGAATTGAATAATAGGCTGCAGCTCCTGCAACACCACCTCCTACTATGAAGTTTCACATACTGTATATTTTGAATACCTAAATATGCTCATTAACTATTTGTGTTTCTGAAGCCTTGCAACATATTTACTACAAACAAAAATGAATAGCTACCTATAAACAATCTAAGTAATTATATACATATTATGCACACATATATTTATATACACGGGAAAAAGGAAATGGTACAACAACTGTACATTGAAGTGGTAGTGTTACTAGCATCCTAACCCATCATTTGCCCACCTGATGGGGGCTGTGGGGAGCAGATACCATGGCACTGACTGCATTGTGCAGGACACCACATTACCCGTCTTCATATATATGTGCTACAGTGTGGCAAGGCAGTTTGCTCCCCTTTCTGTATCACACCACTTAGCTGAGATGTGGCCAAGACAAACAGCCGGTGACATGTGAAAGCAGATCCCAGGAGCACAGCTGGACCATGTGCCTCAGGTGGCTGCAAAGCTCTCATTTTTGGTGTAGTAGCTGTAGCCTTTAGGGCAGCAAGTAAGTGTCAATGTCACAGCTCTCACCTTGTGTGACTATAGAGACCAGGAAGATATTTTGATCCTAGCAGTGAAAGTAGATAAAGTCCAGAGTCAGGTAGAGAGTAAACAAAATCCAGTAAGAAATAGTTTTTTAACAAGGTGTCATCTAAGTGTGAGTTTAATTAATTCATTCAATGGGATTGTATGACTGACTGAGGACAACAGACCTTAAAAATCTCCACACATTTTTAACACCAGCATGAAAAGTATATATTAAAACATTACCCAACTTTCAAATTTATCTCTTTCCTTAACATATTTTTACTAAAATTATTCCTTAACCAAGCTGGAATAACAAAGGTATGTTGTGACAGAAAGCCAGGGGCTTGCTTGCTGCTGTGGGCTCTGGTGTCAGTGCCATAGGTACTGAGCTGAGGCTGGCATGGGCACTGGGCATGCAATGTCCCAGCAATGCAACAGGCTGCAAAGGGAAAAGTTGGTCTCCTAACATCAGTTACATGTCACCACAGCCGCACTTCAAAGGATTGACTGTGAGCTACCAACAAAAACACTCAACACAGCATTAATTTGTGTCTGAAGAAGCATTCCTTTGTTTGGTACATTTGTAGTTTTTTACGGAAAATGTACTTTGTTTGGTCAGTTGTGTGATTTTGTTTGTTTGTTTTACTGAGTTTGTTGGGGGAAATAAAGGTTATGGCTGAATTGCCACTAGAATACAACTCAGGAGGACAATGACAAATTCAAATGCTGAGAACTTTTCATTTGCTTGCTTTGGTACTGCTGGTAGTAATCGAATAGTCAGGAAAGGAGCACAACCCAGCGCTGGTTGTTAGGAGAGGTGAATTATCCCAGACATTTTCTGAGTGGCAGAGCTGAGCTGACACTCCAGAAAGAATGTATAAACATTGCCAAACCGGTTTTGAAATTCTACAGATTTGCTTTGAAATTAGTAAGAGCTGGTTTAGTATTTGTTTTCTACTTCAGTAAAGATTTTTTTGTTGTTGTTGCATTAAACAGAAAACAATAATTTTATGAAAGTCCTTGGAAACTTTTTCAGTTTTCCTTTTCTCATTTGTAAAATTTCCAGTTAGCCATTTTGTAAACAGAAAGAGCATCTTACTATGCAGAGTGATCAATTACAAATGATAAATAGCAAGTAGCAAAGTGCTGAAAATCCAGGCATTATGATCAGCTTGCAAACATCCTTTGTGCTCAGCATTTCACTAAAGTGCTCATTGAGCAATCATGAATAATGAACACAATAGTAAAAAAAAAAAAAAGACAACACAACTTTATTCAGTTAGAAATTGGCAAGGAAAAGAGTCAAATAAATTATTCCATATGATCAGTTTTCCCCTCCAGTTACTGCTTTATCCTCCTCTCCTCAGTGAGAACCACTAGGACCTGCCTGGTTTTTTTCCTGAAGTTTTTTTCATGATCTACTACTGGAGCCTCTCCCTCTCTGTCTGCAACCTCAGTCTGTTTCATGGAAAATATTTGGTGGACTGCAACCAAGCTCCTCTTTACACATGAGTGATGTAACTCCACCAAAAAAAAGTGCCTATTTTTCAGAACAGAGCATGAGCTCCCCTATTTTATCCAAACTAGATTTCTATCAATGCCCAGATTTAAGGCAGAGTTTCCTAGCTGTTCCCTCATGGGGAATGAGATGAAAAGAAAGAGTTAAAATTTCAGGGCTTTGGACAAAACACATGTATTTGTTCAAGGAAAAAAAAAGTTATAACAAGAAGATATGCATGCCTGATGATGAATGAAAGCCTGTTTGTACCTAATGTATCGAAGAAATTGTTCAAGAGCAGTTAATTTTGCCATTCCAGTGTCTTTATGAGTTATCTGCCACAGTACTTGTTTAAAAAGATGAGTTGCCTGGCAACCACTTTAACATATAGCTGCTGACTTTTCTGAACTTTGGGAAATGTTTTATTCATCAGCTGGTATTCTTTGCTCACTTCCCTTCATTTCCAAATTCCCTTTTCTGATTGTTTACATGCTTTTTACATTCTGCAGAGCAACTTCAGGGTCTATCCAGTACCATGCAATAATGGACACCAGTTTTTGCATGTCATTTTTAAAAAGCAACAGGTATTCATGTTTTTATTGCACACATACTCAAATCATCATATGACTTGACCTAAGCCAGCCTTATGGTGACAGAATGTTTGGAAGAGTTGTATTTTTATTTTCTACTAATTAATAAAAAAATAAATACCAGAGACTTTACTTTCTGTCAGGAATTACCCACAGATCTGTTGATATCAGGGTAGGTAATTAAGACACTGGTAGATAAAGAAAGACAAGAACTGGTTTGGATTACACCACTTGGAAGAATTACAAGAAAACAGGAGTGGAGGGAAATGAAATATATAGATGAGAAGTTCTTGCCAGTAATGAAATAGTTCCCAAGGGAAATAACAGCCATCTCTCATTTCTGAGCCTTTTCCTCTATAATTTGTATGACAATACAGAACCTGAACAGACCAAAAGAAAGACACTGACATTTTGACCCACCTAGCATTTTGAAACCTCCATTATCAAACACAGTTTGATAAAGGCACCCTCATGCGTTGGTTTAATCTTCCGTGTGGAGAAAACGTTGTTTGATCTCCAGCTAGGGGACCACATCTCTTGAAATGTTATGTGGTGTGATGTACCTTGAGGCCCTGACCCAAGGAGCCACTGTAGGGGATGTTGTTTTGGATAACAGTTTTGAGTATGTTAATGATGTCCTGAAAGGGGTTTGCAATACTCCCATCCTCAGACCCTGAGGTAAGATAGTTTTCCTGGTTTGAACCAGCACCAGATATGAACCACACTGTTCATTTTTAATGAGCTCTTCTGTTTGGGGGGGTGTTCTTGTTTACACATCCATGTAAATGAGTGTTAAAGGTGCAACAAAAGAGTATTTCCAAAAGGTTAAGTAAATGAAAAAGGAGCAATAAAAGCAGTATGCCCAACCTTTGGCACTGCACATGTGTTCTTGTGGTTTAACTTCAAATTTTTCCTCTGGTTCTGACACTTCTTGCGAAGTAAGAGAAATTATTTACTACTTAAGAAGAAACAATTATAAGCCAGTATATGTCATTAAAACTGCTCAACAATTCTCCTTATAAGGCCACTAAGCAATAAGCAGTGTCCTCCGAGGACGGGTTGAATGGGGTACAGCATGCACGTGCCCCGAGCAGCACAAGGAGAAACCCCTCAACAGCACTCCACCAAAAGCCCTCCATCATGGGGACTGGAGGAGGCAGCGGATCTGCTTCTTGCAAAATTACGCTGGAGCATATCACTTGTGACATCACTCCTTGAATTAAAATGCCCAGGCAAACAGGGTGTTATTGTCTCCTAATCTTCAGATGTCTGACTGTGCTGGACCAGTGCTTTTATTTTTCTCTCACAGTCTTAGTGTGCTGGGTGGCTACAAACACCTGCTGTACAGAGCAATCTTTGAAAAACATCCTTTAAACAGAATGTTTTCTGGAACTTTTCTTCTATTACACCTTGCTAAGGGTGAGTGCACTGAGTGAGGATTTGGCCTTGTCTATTCTCTCTTTAGGGGACCTTTAAACTATTCACTGTCTTTCTACAGCAATATATTAATGATAACGTATTTTCAAAAAATAAGAGTGAAATCTTTATCCTAAAAAAAAAAAAAAAAAAAAAAAAAATCAGGCATATTTCTTTAAGTCAGTAGTAAAATTCCCATTGAATTTAGTAGAGTCTGCACTCTACTCTAGGACTTCCCTAGAAAGAGGGTTTTGGGCTCAGAAATAGAAGACCAGCTGAAGGCCTGAAGTGGTCTTCTTGCTATACAGCTATGCTGTTCCAAGAAAAATCTTATCTTTAGATCTACTAAGTCCTGAAGACTTTTTAAAGTATACTAATACATGTAATTTGTGTTGAGACTGAAATGCAGGCAAAGACTAGAGGATTACCTAAACACCAGAGTGATTCATGGTCATATATTTGATAAATTCCAAGGAATACACCCATACTGCAGTCCTGTAAAAGGAGTCTGGGCTACAGTCTTCCTGTACAGGCCCAGGGAAATCCTTTGCATAAATCTTATTCACATCAGGTGTTTTCCTAAATAAGAAACTGTACACAGGCAAGGGCACAATTTGCATCTCATGTAACTTTGGTTGGAGTCAGTGTTGGTCAAAGCCAAAATGCAACCATGGTAGTCTTATCACTGTCTGAGACCATAAAGCAGGAAAATTGTGCAGGTACATGGAAATTAAATTCTTCCTCCAGCTATTGCTTCCAGTTAATGCACCCATGTAGTTACAAAAATATCCATAATAATTTATAGTAACTTTAAAGTAAAGATTCTTACTAACTAGTGGATCACTTTATCGTTACTGAGTTTTTGGATGCTACTCACCTCCCATTGAAAGTCTTGTTTGCTCTGTATGTGTTTTCCTTACACATATTAGAAAACATTTGTATTTCAACGAATATTTCGATTCTATATGTGCCCACACAAGGGCACACATATACACCAACACATTTGTATTAAATTATCCTCAGTCTCTCTGCCTCTATCAAGGATGGTTGGAAATCACCTTCCAACCACGAAATGGTAACAGAAGTTGTTAACATCCAACCTTTCCTTCAAGAGGGAGAAATTATTCCCTAAAGGAAATCTGTGTGGTTTAATGGCCTTTCTATGCCCATGCTTGGCCTGCCACAGAGTTTGGTCTTTACCTCTCTTGCACATAAAAGATTGCCTGTAGCAAAGCACAGAAGGTTGAAGTACAGATGAACCTGACGTGTTTTGAGCAAGACTGAGTATTGCATCCCTTCACAGTTTTCTGTTATCTCCCCATCATTGTCATTGGCAACACAAGTCTCCAGAAAGCAAAAATCTTCCTATTTCTATCTCAGTCCTCTGGTTATTTATTAAATAGCCCGTGAGGTTTGCTTTCTTGCCCTCTAAAGGAAGAGTTGGATTTGCCATACATTTTAGTCACATAAAGCTGCCCAAGAATTTAGTATGCTCAGCCATCAAAAATTCAAGGGAAGCTTTTTGCTTTCCTTCAAATCTTTTTCATTTTCCGAATTAAAACACGAGAACTAAAAATTAAGAAGGCTTTGTTTTAGAGTTAAAAAAAAAAAAAAAAAAAATCAAGAAAAGTCAAATTCCTTCCCCAACATTCAGCAATTTTTAAAGTTTCCACTAATGTTTCTGGGGAAAGCGTGCTCTTTGGTTTTCCTCGAATAGAGGCATTGTAGCAGGCAAAGCAGATTACTGTTTGGCCCCAAGGTGCTGCTAAGATTTCAGGTGATCTCAACACCCAAGTGTGGAGGTAAAAAGAGTGATGTTCATAACAAAAGAAAGAACGAACTAAGGTGTGAAAACATCCTTTGCTCTGGCACTGTAATTTTTTATGGAGAAACGTTAGATGGCAATTAACAGGAGGTTTTCAGTGTCCTTATAAATGTCCTATAGATATTATGCAAGGTACTCTAGTGCTGTCACATTTGGGCAGACAGATTCCCCTTTCACTACTCACAAAAAGCACCCGGCTTTCCCCATCCTCCCTGTCATACGCTCCATACCACACCCTTCCCCATCCAGTTCCCAATCAGTTGCCCCACATCTGCTGCACCTCTGATTTTGGCTATAAACTGCCTGAGCCCCAACTTCTGGTCAGGTTCCCTACACTTAGCTTAGCATGTTTAGTCAGGTTACAGGACCAGGCTGGAAATATCAGACAAGCAGTGACACATATTGTTGAAAAGCAACAGTGCTCAATGAGGAAAAAGAACTGCCTTGCTTGGATGAGGTTAAAATGCACCTTTTTGAAAAAGTTTACTTGTTGGCCTCCTCTGTTTCACTTTCCTGGCATGCTTTATTCATATAACTATTATTTTATTATTATTACTATTATTGCCTACTATCTATTATTCATATAGCTATTCTATATCTATGTCTACCACATACCCTTACATCTATCTATTCTAAAATTATCTCTCTGTCTACAGAAAAAGCTGTCTCAGGAGCATCTGATCCTGAGTGATTGGATTACTAGTAACTAACACAGACGGTACCAGTTGGTGGACTCCTTACACCGCCTGTGCTGCCTGCTCTCCAACCCCAAATACATTTTTAGAAGCCTTAAGGAGACAACAATTAGGTGAGGTAATGGTTATTCTTAGCCTGTCATCTCTCACGCAAATGCTGTTTCTATAAATAAAACCTGAAAGATCCATCATCACATGGAACTTACTCTAACATATCCTGATGGCATGAAAATGAAATGGGATCTTCAGATTTGTTTTCAAATGAGTAAACATAGTGATTTTTAGGGCAGGCCTTCTGAGCTGTCCTGGGTTGATAAATACATGCAGATGGTAAAACAAATTGACATAATATTAATTGAAACACTCACTATCCCTTCAAGAGTTATTATTTTAGTTCAATTTCCTAATGAAAAAGAATTTGTTGCACTGTAACTTAATATTTTCATTAGAAGCTAAATAATTTATTTTTTTTTTAATTGAAAAGTCTCCTGGTTTTCTTAAATCTAATAGTAATTGAATCCACATTTTCTGAGCTATGTAACAAACAGGGGTTTTTTTATGCATAACTTGTACTCATCTTGGAACATGATATATTTTCAAAGACATTATGGAAAGAAGTGCATAAGCAGTGAGATTTGAATATAACATATCATTCAATCAGCTTACTACAGGCCATAGCCTTAAAAATAAAATTATACCAGTACTGTGCTCCGGAGGGAGATGGTTAATTCTTCAATAAAAAGTAGAAGGATTTGCATCTGCCCTGGTTGACAACATAAAAGAACAACGTTTTTCTTATACTTAGGGCAAAATGTTCTCTGTAAAAACCAAGTTAGTGCAATATTAAAGCTGCAGAGTTAAGCATATAAAAATGAGGATAGGTACAGTTAACAATGAACATTCAACCTTAATTCTATCCTTCTGTAAGTTTACATTAAAACATGGTTTGCTATTGTGTGATCACTTCATTAGCAATCTTATTAAAAATATTGAGCAACAGAAACTGTGGGGCAATCATACCAAATCTCATCCTTTATAAAACAAAATTCAAATAACTTTATAGTGTACATGGTACGTTCCAAGTTTTCACCTTATTATCGCTTGGCCATGATTTTAACTATAATAAGAAATGTAATGTTTCTTATTCCTCACTTAAAAAGTTACTCCCAGACTCTTCTGATATGATAAACAGAATATAATCAGGGTGCAGAAGCATAAAAGGAGAAAGATGTACTATATCCTACATATATGACACTAGTCCTCAAAATTCAGCAAGCAAATGAGCCAGTTCAGATGCTAACATTTTATATAAAGCACTTTATTCTTAAAATTCCTAATTTGCAAAAGCTGGAAATATTTTTTTCTTCCAACAGAAATCATTGAAGACAGTAATATATTTCTTAATTAACTACTTGGAAAAGCAATAATGTAACCTTTTCATGGTGAATAACATGTATTTTCATACTAGGAATTTGAAGCATGGAAACACTACTAAATCTAAAATATTACTTCATGATACATATTTCATTAAAAAAAAAAAGTAACAATTATACTTGTCCGAAAAAGTAAATATTTTCCTTGTTAAAATTCTTCCCAATTCTTTTGGCATCAATCTGGCAAATTAGGCAAAATACACCCTTTTTGTTCACATCAAAACCTCTCCCCCAAGGCCTTGTCTCCATACAGTTTCTGCACCAAAGTAATTAAATCAGTCAGAAAAATAGTTTGGTTAAAATCAGTGTCACCTCATATCACAAACAGAATATTATTGGTACACAGTTTATTTATACCAATGCTGCTTGTTTTGTTAAATCTATACTGAAATAAATATCTTTATAGCTAACACACTCGTGTCCACACTAGGCTGTTACATTGATTTAAACACTGTTTTCCCAGCAATTTAGCTAAATTATTAAAACAATGACATAAAAAGAAGAGTAAAGAGAGCTAGATGATAGAAACCAAAAAAAACACTTTCACCTCTCATTTTCATCACCTTTTGTTTGGATTAGAATCTTGCAAATTACATCTAAGGCTATAATCACACAAAAGCAACCATGTTAAAAAATAAAAATAAAAAAGAAGATTTGGAGGGTTCTGCAGCATTCATCTCTTTTCAGTAAGAGCCACAAACAGCAGAAACACAAAGTAAAATTATCATTAGTTCAGTAGTGTATGAAAGTATCCTTTTAACAAGAAAATGTTCCACTTCTAGTTTCTTCTCCATTTTGTAAAAACCTCTGTGAAACTTTTTCTCATTATCTGTGATTTATTTCCTTATTCTCGGACCTGGAGTGTAATAATGGTCCAAGTGCAATAGCCTTGACCTGTGCAGCTATTCTCAGGGAGGTCATAGAGGATTTTGTTTAAGTCATGAGCAAAGATTTCGACTAGCAATAACACAATGCCCTTAGATTATACCTTATTTCAAAATATGTATAAGGGCTTTATCTACTCGAATGAATATACCAGCTGTCCCCTGTGGCTAGCCATACAATCAATATTTTTTTGACAAGCAGGGAAACTGAGGCACACTGAGAGTGAATTACCACTGACTGAAACTGGAAAAGATGGAATTAGAGGTCAGGTCTTCTGCATCTAATACTCACTTTAACCACAGTCCCATCCTTCCTCCCAGTGCTGTCCATGTCCTCCCATAACGAGACACAGTTATTATTTAAAAATTGAAGCGTGGGAAGGTTTGTGCAGATGAACACTGCTGTTACTGCTCTTCTGTGGTGCTTGGTTGAAAATTCCAAGGAATTTTCATCTCGTTAGGCAATGCCCAGTAATAAATTTCTTGTCTCCACTCTCCTGCCTGCTTCATCCCATTGTCTCCTTTTCTAATGCACTGCACATCAGGACTGCCATTTTTGGTACAGCTCTAAATTCAGTTCTCTTTTTTAAATCACCCAAGTCTCAGGCTGTTAAAAGGACAATAAAAGGACCACTCAGTTTCACAGAGGGGCAAGAAAACTGGCACAAAGTGAGTCTTAAGAGCCTACTTATCAGCAAGGAATCCCTTATGCCTTTTCTCCCACCATTTTGTCAAAACCATAAAAAAAGAAACAAAATGGCAACCACTAATATTCAAATTAATAAAGACCCATATGATTCCCAGCTGTTGACTATAACTGTCAATCCATGTGCAGTCTTTGTACCCAATGTGGTTTTCACAATACCCATATATGTTTCTGCCTCTCAGTCAAGCTCCAAATAGGAACTGGTATGTAGTAGGATCTGTGCAAATAATTTATTGTCTGTCTTACATTTAAGGAATTGTAAAAAGAATGTGAAAAAAACAAGGAAGAAAGTTTTTGTCCATTAATCAGGACCTTATAGAGAAAAAGAATGGGGGTTTACTTGTTAATAATGAACAGCGGTTCATGCTTTTAGATTTCATGACTTTCCATAAGGCACAGGCATTCATATGGTTCTCACATTGTCTAAGAAGTCATGCAGACATTAAGTTTAAGCATTTACCAAAAGCTGCGAGGAATACTGTTTTCTTTAAAAACATTCACAATTTTCCTCACTGTGCCATCTTTTTAAAACACATTCTAGGTTTACATAGTCAAACATGTATTAAATATTAATATAACACATTTATATTGGTTCCTGTTTATTTTCTAGGGGAGCGCAACTGTAAGTATTGTGCAGTTTGACAGCACTAAGCTACATTAGCTCCATTGACTTTTAAATGCCATCTTGCAGCTTTGTAGGGATCTAGCTAATTGGGAAATCAAAAGGAGTGAGCGTTCCTCTCCTCCCATGTGCTCTCAGGTCAGCCCCGCTAGCGGATGCCCAGCTCCAAGGAGGTTTCCCACAGCAGGACGATGCCGGGAAGGAGGCAGCGTCACCCTCCCGGCCACCCTCCCCACGCCACAGGGAGCGGAGGAGGTTTCCAAGCGGCCGTGGGAGCGGGGCCGGCGTGAACCGCGGGCATCGCATTCCTCTGCTCCTCGGCCATCCTGCCCGTCCCAAGGGTGTTGCTGCAGACGGCAGTAACTTAAAACAGCCTCGCTGAGTGTGCTGCTGTCAGTCCCCAGCCTGTGGGAGCATCTTGTACAGCCTCCTTTGAACACCCTCACTCCTGTGTTCAGAGCCAAGCTCGGTCTGACCACACACAAGGTTGGAGGCTCATGGAGGTACAGGCCTGGCTGCCAGTGAAGCAGTGCTTGCAGGAGCCAGGAGGTTGCCTCTTTTGAAAGAATAAAAGTAGTTTGCGTGTAGGAACTTCCTTTGAACGCTATTTTGCAAAAGCAACATAAAGGTAAGTCTTCTTGGGGAATAGCTTGCAGGAGTGGAAAAAAAATTGGTTTATTTCCTGCAAATCAGGAACACATGTTTACTAGTTGTTAAAATGGACTTGTGTATTAACTCTTCAAAGTCTAAACATTATCATATATATAGAAAAAAAAAAAAAACAATGACCAAAAACCCCAATATTTATCATACATATTCTATAGAAAAGAGACAGATAAGGAAATGTATTGGAGAATATGGGTAAATTGCTGAAGATATGTGGTTTCATAATATTCTTCCTTTGCAAACTATTCTTCCATTGCATAATTTTACAAATTATGTGAAAATATTCCTATTGAAAGCAAATATGAATGATACTTATCACTAAGAGGCAGCTGTAATATGAAGAAAACTTGATGCATTTCCTGTTTGAAAAACAAGTTACTATTTTTATGGACACAAACACAAATCAAGACAGTGGTTCTTGGGAAAAGATATACAAAAATTTTAAATCAGGCAGTGCATTCTCTCCTTCACTAACTACATCATTAAAACTACAATATGAAACAAAGAGTGGCTTTGTATTTGCTTGTTTATTTGGCTGATTTTATTTAACTATGTGCAGCTGCAGTCACTGATACTTAAAATCTTATAATACACCACTATGGTTGTATTCCAAGACCAGAACAGGTTACCGATGACTGTGATTAATTCTTTTTAATTACAATCTCTGATCCAATCAAAAACTTAGAGGCAAAATTCTAGGTGAAATTTATGGCCTGCATTATCAAGCAAGTCCTCTCTAATTGTAGAATCGCTGAATACCACAGGAACAAGCAGATATTTGTATGTCTAATGTAATTTATGCGTGTGTGTCACGCTATAGTGCTAGCAATCATTTTCCATAATAAATCGCTTTTGTAGCTTCTGCAAATAAGACAACATTTATAAAATAGCAATAAATACATTTCAATTTAACTTCTGCCTTGCATATACTGTTGCAACTATGCTGGGTTTATTGCATCAGCCACTTGTTACATCGTTTATGGCCATATAATTCAAAGTCCCAATCTGTGAGCCCTCTCAGGACACATTCTGTACTCCTTGGCACACTAGGAGATGCCAACCAGCCACATGTCCCACCTACAGTTGATGCAAACTCAAGGACTTTCTGCCATGCAAGCTCAGGTCTGAAAGATACAAGTACATGAGTCCTAAATGCATTAGATTTCTCCCTCACACTGTCATTCCCATGTAATATCTAGCTTCACATGTCATTTCTCTCTTTGCCCTGGGTGGACAGACTCATTGACATCTGAAGCTGGTGAAGTCTCCTGCGTCAACCTTGATTCCCACAGGTCAACCCTGCGCTCTCTGCTGCACGCAGAGATACAGTGACAGGTTTTGAACCCATCCATCCCTTACTTTTCTGTCTCTAGTGGCTAAAACAACTTAAATGTCTATGTTGTTTAATCACCAAGGCTAAGTGCGAATTATGAGCAATCTGCTGGGTTTGTGGCTTTGTACTTGGCAACCGTGCCACTTCAATGAGTTTACGCCATCCCCCCAGCTTCTGTTAACACCCCTGTTTCTTCCAGCCAGCCCAGACCCAGTTCACGATGGCACCACAAACACAGTGGTACAACGTAGGAACCTTCTCTTTTGTCAGCTTACTGCCTGGGAAGACTTTTCAAGACCACTCATGTCCCATTTTAAGCTCTAAAACTCAATAGCCAGATACTGAAAAACATGCAGCATCCAGCATATTTTCTGAAAATGTAGATCATTGAAAACCTAAAATCCCAAGAAAAGTGTGAAGCACCTTGGAAACTCTGACCAGCTGAGAAGAATGAAGATAGATCAACCAAGAGACCACTCATATGATGAAGGAGTGAACAATGTTTTTCACATCTGCCCTTTGGGGTGGACCTGGCATTTCATGGCTGACAAGGCCACGTGGAGTGAAGCTTGAATTAACTGACTGCTCAAAACAGCAGCCTCTGAAAGGCCTGAATCTTCCATGAAGATAAAATGGGAGAATTTTAGAAACAAATGACAGATAAAGAGATCTCTTTGGGACAGAATTTTTGTTAAATCTCTAAATGAAGTAACATTCAAATGTTTCCCCAAAACAGTAAAGAGAAAGAATGGTAGCCCAGAGCCATCTTTGGCCTTTCCCTTGAAAGCATCCTAATATAGTCCCAGTTTAACTGGCTCATGTCATGTCTAACCATCTATCTGTTTGCCATAGACATAAAAAAAAAAAAAAAAAAAAAAAAAAAAAGAAAAAAAAAAAAGGGAAAAAAAAAAGAAAATAGAAACAATCTGTAATTCACAATTTATTGGCAATTAGCTGGCGCACTTATCTTCAGCAACAC
>JANHGN010018858.1:0-33043 GCA_024605025.1 Megaceryle maxima | reverse complement strand
ATAATTATAATATTTAATAAATAAATGTTCCTATATTCCTTTTAACTGGGACATGAGTGAACATATTTAAGTGAACAATGAACTCCTCACAGTTAAATTGATAAAGCTTCTGCTTTAGCAATTATGCCATTTTCAAACCTTTGATTTCAAGCAGTTTATCCAAGCTAGCTGCATGTCTTAATTGAACTTGCCATTTCAGTATAAGAGTTTGCATCCTCTAGTTTGCTTGCAACACGTTTTCAATACCCGTGCAAAGGGGAAAGCTAAGCATATTTTACTATTAATGAAAAAATGTTTCTAAATGTACGCAGCATCCTCCTTACCTGATAACAAGTCGCAAATTTAAGGCTTTGGTTCTTGTTTTTCTACTCATTGCAGATTGAATTATGTTTAGAATATATTCTTTAAATATATTTAGGAGCATGGTATTTTTTCTGATCAAACTAAGGTATCTCTTCTCTATTCTTACTACTGCCAAGCGTGTGATTTACACACAGTTTAATTATTCAGATGTTTATTATGTTCTACATAATGAAATTTGGACCCTCATATTTTCTTCCTACATGCTCAGTGCAGGCTGCAATTATAGCCACAGATATCTGTTTATTTGATGAATTTTGCTTCTTCTGCATAGTTTGATAAATATGGAAATAAGTCAAAACCTACTTTATATACAGTAATTAAAGTGAAAAATCTAGTCATGATGCAAATCCTTAATTGGACTCCAGGAGAGATATGCAGAATTTCTCTTTAATAATATGGGATGACTGGGGACAGAAAAACAAAGCACACTAAAATATGGTTTAGAAGCACAATTAATCACAAAATAGAAAACAACCAATTTAGCATAGCTCATTCAGTGACTCTCAAGGCTCAGGTAATGTTCTTTTAATCATCTCGCTCTAATATTAAGGTTGTGTCATGTGCAGCTGAAATAAAACACAATATATGTGCTGATCTTCACTGTGAAACATGTCCTCTGGACTAATTTCTAAACACAGCCTTTTCACACTAAAATGCTGTCTACTTAATGACGTGTAAGTGAATGATCAAAGCAATGTAAAATGTTTTTTAACTATAATTATTTAATGTATTAATTCATTAGCAGAAAAGAAACCCTCTTGTAGTTGTTAGCAGGGAATATGTTTTTGTTGGCTATATATAATTAATTTTGTTTTTTCATTTTATTAAGACAAAGTCATTATTTTGGCTGATGATATACCAGAGAAGAATATACTTGTTAAGCAGTATTAAATTGATGAGTTATAACACAGAGCAGGTGGAGCTGAGATAGAAGTCTCCAGGAAAGAGAAGTCTGTACAAGCTAAAGAAATAAATGTTTTCTTTCCAAGCTTCGAACATATATTGCTTTAATCAGCTAAAATTAACAATCACTGTCACTTAATTTGATTGTAAAAATATTATTCTCCATATAGCTTTGTGTAATATCCCATTAGGGGAATATGATCACACTCTAATCAGAAGGTGTTGGATTTATTGCACTAGTTTGGTTAAACTACAAATATAATTAATCTCCTTTTGCACTTCTCTTAAATAAGAAACACCAGAATGACACTTTTGTCTTCAAATGGATTATAGACATTGAGTAGGAGCCAGAGGTCATCCCCCTGCACTGCCATAATTATTGAAGTAAATATCTGCTTCAAAACCTAAAGAGTTTTGTTGAGCACTCAGCCTGCCTGACCCAGCGACAGCCATGGACTGTACCAGAGGCTCTGTGGCTGGGACGTGACCAGGAGGACCACTCTTCTGTTACCCAGATGTGCCCATTGGTAGAGACCATGACTGCAAGCTTCCATGCTGAGAGCAGCTGAAATTAGAGAGTCTTGATGTCCAGTATTCAAAATCACTGTTAAAACTCTTTCTAAGTCAGAATCCCAACTGTCTTTGACAGATAAAAGGAGTCCTGTGCAATCTAGTTTCAATGTAGCCTACTTTTGACCACCCTGAGATGACCTGGCACCTCTTCATGCACCTGCCATAATACTTAAAGGCTTCAGAAATTCTTTTCTTTGAAGTGTCCTAATAATAACAGTCTAACCTTTGATGTTTCTTCCTGTACCACATGCTTGAACTTCTTATAATCTAAAGTGTATAACCTTCAATTGTTACACACAAAGCAGTTGCACATCTTGAGAACACAACACCATAAACCTAATGCAAACTGTAGTAATGATGATTTTATTTCATTTGTATTTAGCACTTTATTTATATAGCATCATAAACCTAAATACTTAACATACCAATTGGGCATTAAGCATCCAGGCTGATTAGCATGGAGCAGAATTCACCCTCTGCAGTCCAAAACCAGAAGAAATAAGCAAACTCATGTAAAACAAACTTTTTGTGCAAATAGGATACTTTAGGAGAAGATCATTTTCACACCAAGAATCAGACAAAAAATTCTGTTTCCAATGGATTAAGATCGCATTCAGAGAGTATTTTTTGAATACATAAAAATTATTGGACCCTAAAGAAGTCAGGGAAAGTTATTTTTAAAACCCTGATCATTACCTCAGGTTTCTGCAAGTTTTTACAAAGCCCTCTGAGGATGTCTATCCAGCTCTGGTTTATGTTACTTCACAGATTTTTAATATTCAATAGTCCTTATCCCGTGCAAATGTTTAGATCTAAAAAGAATTATTTCTAGTCTCTATTTTTAACTTATACATCAGGGATGAATTTTATCCAAGTTGTATCACTTATATAGCTCTGGGGAGAGAGAAAACACATCCTCCATGTAGCCCCCAGTTCTGCAAAGGCTCATGAACATGCTGAACTTCCCTTGCTGTAAACCATTCTGCTGAAATTGTGAGCATCTGCAGAATGCTGCTCCAGTGTGATTTAAATTTTTGCCTTTCCTGTTAATCACTCTTTTGGGTGGTCATTTCCAGCTGACTATTTTTCACCTTATGGTTTTCCAAAACTTCAGGGCATTCTAAATCTTGCCCTTTGGTTGGATTTTTTTTTTTATTTATTTCTTTCTTCTAAGATTCTTTGAGAGCAGTGAAATATGGAGGACAAATTATTTAAGCAATAATTATTATTCATATTTTAGGTTAATGTGGTTTGTCCAGTTACTCAGAGAAACTGAAAGGTTCTCTTTTTCTTCATAACTAAGGTTAAGCTGGACATTTACAAAGAAATAATCATCACTGAAGAGGAAAGCCCTTCTAAGCAGACCAGTGAAAACCATTAAATCCAAACTGCCCACATGGATCAGGAAGGAGGAAATGTGGCTCTCTTCCATTTCAGTTTTATTATCAGATGTTTGCAATGGATCCTTACTGACCTTAATTCAGCTGACCAAGATTCAGGCCCTGTGGCTCCCCACTGCAAGATTAGAATCCAAATTTCTAAGTTATCAAAATGAGAGCAGTTACAGTTACACTGACATAACTGTTCAAATAGCCACAACAGAATGTGAAAAGGTTTGGAGAAGGATGATAAATATGAACAAAATTCAGTAACAGCCTCCAGGCATGAGTAGGTTAAATAAAATAAGCCTTCCCAGAATTGAGGGTGGGGGGGAAGTCACTTAAATGACTAACAGAGACATCGTAAAGCTCCATAATATCAAGAATGATGTGATCAAGATATATAAGGAATGATATCTCTCTCTAGAAGAGCTGAGGGGCCATCAGGTGAAGCTTATAAAAGTCAAGTTCAGAATTAAAAAATAGGACATTCTTGATATACTGTTCATAGCTAAGGTAAGGAACTCTCTTCACTGGGAGACACTGGGACTGTCAAAAATCCATAAGGATTCAAAAAGCATCTGGAGAAATAAATGGAAAAGAAACTCAACAGGGCTAATAAACAGAAACATGGCATCTCTACAAGAGGAAATCCCACATTAACCTTGGAGCATAATTCTGAGAAGTAGCACTGCACAGTTGCTCTTATATTCTTCCCTATTCATCTGTTGATGGCTATAGTCAAGCACAGGATATTGGGCTAGACAGACATTTAGCCTGGTCCAGTGCACACTCCTGCAGTTTGAAGAAAACTGGCTGACTCATTTCAACAATAAGACAAGAGGCGTAGATCATTATGAAAATGAGACAAGTCTGAAGAAGTGGTACAGTGATGTACACAGAAGAATTTGGTGTTGGGTTTCTCAAAGACATTATTAATATACAGTGGTGGAACCAGGCAGTCCACCTAAAGATAAAGTTCAGTCTCCTACCTGGTTAAAACCCACCTGGAGGCAAAGAAGAGATGGTAAACATCAGATTATACACTCTCTTTTGTCACATTTGTCTAACTTTTAAATTTCTAAGGAGCCTCTTAAATGAGTGTTCCTACAGAAGAGTGAAAACATCAGCATTTGGCTATACAGTACCTACTTCTGCCCCTGCCTCCAAAGCATTTCCCAAGTTTCCTCCATTTTGTTTTCACTGGTCATGTTTTTCTACTATCAGTGTTCCAGCACTCAGTGCAGTATTGCAAGCACCATTGCACATAATAAAGGTATTAGCACCTCCCTCATTTCTAAAAACATATCTCTCCAGCTTGAAATTACTTTTGCTGCTGTATCCCTTTACAAGCTTTTTTCTAATTTGCTACCTCCGATAATTCTAGGTATTTTTCAGTCTGACTGCTTTGTAAGTATCTCCTTCCATTATGTAAAGTGGTTTCTTTTCAGATTCTAGATTGTAGAGCTACTCAAAATGAAAAAAATTTTTTCACTGACATTTTTCATTATCATGTTGCACTTAAACCATTTCTTATGGGAACTTGATAATGTTTTGTAGCTGATTAGTTAAAAAGGTCTACATTCTTCTTTCAAATATGTACAAAAAGCTCCTATTGACTGATTCCAATTAACTGAATTCATTTCAATTCAACAGTCTAAATTCATTCTTCATCTAATTCTACCAAAATCTAGGGATCCGAATGTTGTGTGACACAGCTGAATTTCACATCCAAACCCAAAGCAGTATTTCAATGTTGTCCATTACACAGATGAATGAAAGGGGAATACTCAACACTGAAAACCGAGTGAAACACATACCCTGACCTATACAGAAGTTTAGACTTGATTACATCCTTGCATTATATAACTATAAAAGTTTTGCTCCTAGACCTAGTGATTACCATTGTGAAGTCCTGGAGTGAAGTCCTATCAACAATAAATCTCCCTTAGGCTTCAGCAGAGGTCAGGGTTTCCCTACACATCTGCACAATAACAGCATTGTGTTTACTTAAGGAAACTCTAAAATAAAAATTAAAATAAAATAATTAGGAAGCTTTCAAAGAACAAATAAGTTCAGCAGGAAGAGGGAAAGAAAAAAAAATAAAAAAAAAAAAACAACAGGAAACAGGACAAAACTGTATTTACATCTTCTACATATGGAGTTTGGAAATCCAGGTGGTTTCTGTTTTGTTCCTGTTTGCTTCAGATATTGAAATATCCAGATGTCAGTACAAAAATATACTTGAGAAGTGTAACATTTTAAAAGAAATTTAAAGTCATGCTCTGTCTATTCTATCCTTTAACTGACACTTGGTCAGAAGCATAATTGGTTAAAACAGTAAAGAAATAATTAGCCTTTTTTACACTTCTGCTACTACAATTTCCAAGTCAGCTTGTTTAGTCAATGACTTCAGAGAGGTTTGGATTAGCTCCATGTTATGATGCTTTTCTTTTTTTTTAGCAATAGAGCCAGTATATCTATATGAATTAATATGTTCACTGTCTCTTGGCTGATTGACCTACTCTGGGACACAAATAGCTGTTGTAGGTAATACCAAGGTTTATGAGCTAGAGTATACTATCCCCGTGGCTGAGGGCGGGTGCCTGGAGAGGGTGGACAAGCACATTGGAAGGTGAATGGGAATAGTCTCAACTTCAGCCATTTGCTGCACAGAGACTTCCCGAACCTCTTCCTTAACACTGAAACTGGTGTTTCTAGACTTCAGTAATGTTTTCTTCTATTAAATTGTCCAATTAGTTGTTCAACCCATATAGCATCTTAGCATCCTGTGGTAAAAAGTTTCACAACTACTTGTTGTGGGGAATCTCCAATCCACAATGATAGTATGACAGAACTAAGCACATCTGGGTGTGCTTCATTCCTAGAGCACCTGAAATACTTGAGAACTCTATTATTCAGAAATTATGGAAAAAGAGTTCTTCAAAATTTTTTTTTTTTTTTAATGAAGAACACCACAAATACTTATTTAAAACAAGGGAAGTAATTTTATTAAGCATAAACTGCCTTTCCTCAAACAGTAGTCTCAAAGACTTTCCTGAATAACTGCAGCTCCTTTCTGGGACCTCATCAAAGTTTTCCCCTGTATGCTTTGAATGCATTTCCAGCTCTGTAACACAAAAGCCACCCACACACTGATACCAAATACTTTTGCAGAAGAAAACAAAAGTCCCTGATCTCCATACAGGGAAGTCTTAAATGAAGACTTCTCTTTTCTTGGTCTGCCTTTAAAATCTGTTCTCCATCTCCTTGAAAAGAAGGTGATACCATACATGCCTGCCTACAGAATGGGTACAGATCCATATTTATCATGTTTCCCATATATAAAGTTCGTGAAGCTCTGCTCATGCAGAACTTCACACCTGAGAGAATAAGCCAGTCATTGTCTAATACCTCACCATTCAAGCTGACTTCAAACAGTATATTCTACCAGCTGAGTTATAAATGGGAGCTGAAGTACTCAAGATGAGGGTCTTTCATCAGGCAATGAGTAAAATTATTTAAACTTGAAGCTATGGCAAAACTGTCTCAGAGTTTAGCAGAGCCAAAATAATTAACACAATGTGAAGTCATAGAAAGCAATAACCTAGGGACTTTCCGTCATCAGTACTACTGAGAAGCAACCACAACAAAATAAAAAGGGTTGTCCTTCAAAACTTAGGTGGGTGAAGTAATAGGAGGAGTGGTGGTTCTATGAATAACACTTACAGCTAGTAGTATGCTGAAGCTCTTACGAGGCTGCTTCCTTAGATACAGAAATACATATTAAAATACAATTTTAAACTACAGCTTTCATACCCCAACCACTTACTCTCCCTTCCTAGATCCCAAACAAGGAAATCAATTGATGCTATTTATTCTCCAGACTTCTTTCCTTATTCCCAAGCAGTCTCCTATATATAGTGCAATGCCCACACAAAAGACATGGTTTTAGCTATAGCTAAAAACTGACTGGCTCACCTTATGAGGTCTTCTCCAATCCTATAGCTTTATAGTCCAGTTCTTTAAGGGAAGAAAACACATAGTTTTCTATCAAATCTAATGTTCCAGTAAAAAGCTAAGTCCCCAGACAGTAGCAGATCAGAATCACAGTGTGGTAGCTGCTGGAAAGGAACTTCTGGAGATCATGTGATCCAACTCCCCTGCTAAAGCAGGTTCACCTGGAGCCAGTTGCACAGGAATGTGTCCAGGTGGGTTTTAAATATCTCCAGAGGAGGAGACTCCACAGCTTCTCTGGGCAGCCTGTTCCAGGACTCACTCACCCTCAAAATAAAGAAGCTTTTCCTCGTGTTGAGATGAAACTTCCTGTTCTTACAGAATCTCACTTCAGAGAATACTTCTGCAAAATTATACATTTGTTGCTGATACCTTGGGCAAAGATCTAAACAGAACACAATGATTCTTAAACAGAATGTAAACACCCACAAGTCAGGAGTTGTAAAAACCTCTGCAGAGCGTGTTATCAAGTGTTCCAGATTGTACTTTTTTTTTTTCATACCTTAAAAAAAAAGTAATCAACTGCTTAAAAAGTCTCTGTCTGGACATGCACAGGACTTCCTTGTGTTTTCATCTAATGACAAGCAGTTTGGCATCACTTCCATTCTTAAATCCAGTGAAGTTACTGAAACCCTGTCATTCCTTCCCCAGCAAGGAGTGATGGCATTTGCAGAGCTCAAGTTAACACGGCTTGAGACTTCCACAACATTCAGTACTACAACAGCATGATTTCAACATACAGCTACGGAAAGAGCCTGTTTCATAGAATCATAGAACAGTTTGGGTTGGAAGGGACTTTAAAGATCACCTAATTCCAACCCTCCTGCTGTGGACAGGGGCACCTCCCACTAGACCAGGTTGCTCAAAGCCCCATCCAGCCTGGTCTTGAACACATCCAGTGGTGGAGCATCCACAATTTCCCTGGGCAACCTGTTCCAGTCTCCCACCACCCTCATAGTGAAGAATTTCTTCCTAAATTCTAATCTAATTCCACCCTTTTCAAGTTTTAAGCCTTGCCCTACCACTACAAACCCTTGTGAAAAGTCCCTCCCCATCTTTCCTATAGCCCCCCTTCAGATACTGGAAGGCCACAACAAGGTCTCCCCAGAGCCTTCTCTTCTCCAGGCTGAACAAACACAACACTCTCAGCTTGTCCTTATAAGAGATGTTCCCTGTCTCCTGAACATCTTTGTGGCCCTCCTCTGGACCTACTCCAACGGGTCCATGTCATTCTTATGTTGGGGAATCCAGAGCTGGATGCAGTACTCTGGATGGGGTCTCACAAGAGTGGGGTAGAGGGGCAGAATCACCTCCCTTGGCCTGCTGGTCACGCTTCTTTTGATGCAGCCCAGGATACAGTTGGGACTTTCTGGGCTACACTTACACATTGTTGGCTCATGTTGATCTTTTCATCACCCAGCATCCCCAAGTCTCTCTCCTTAGGACTGCTTTCAGTCCATACTCCTCTCAACTTGATTGGTGCTTCGAACTGCCCCAACATGCAGGACCTTGCACTTGGACTTGTTGAATTTCACGAGGTTGTCATGGGCCCACGTCTCACACTTGTCAAGGTCCCTCTGGGTGGCATCCCATCCCTCCAGCGTGTCAACCACACCACACAGTTTGGTGTTGTCCGCAAACTTGCTGAGGGTGCACTCGATTCCACTGTCCATGTCACCAACAAAGATGTTAAACTTCACCAGTCCCAGTACCGATCCCTGAGGAACGCCAGTCATCACTGGTCTCCACATGGACATCAAGATATTGACTGCAACTCTTTAAGTGTGACCATCCAGCCAACTCCTTATCCACCAAGTGGTCCATCCACCAAAACCATATCTCTCCAATTTAGGGATGAGGAGGTCATGTGGGACAGCCTCAAACACTTTGCCCAAGTCCAGTTAGATGACATCAATTGCTCTTCCCTTATCCACCAAAGCTGTATTTGGAGCTCTTGGGAGATAACATCCTAGAAGACACTCAGACTGAAAGCCAGAAAGATCAGTTTCAAATCCTACCTGACAAGGGGTGATAAATTGGAATCCTGGTAAACAGAGGGTGTGAAAACATCCCACCTACAAACCCCTCTGAGCTGTGATATTCTCCATCCTTTTCGCTAAAGATCTGCCACCATCAGAAAACTACAAGAATGGGCATTATAAGGTAAAAAAGAACCCAAAAGGGATCCCAACTCTAGCAGTTGTTAGGGAGCACAACAGTTAGGACATCTCCTAGGGAAGTGAATGTCATCCTTCAACATTAATAACACTTACTGGAGAAAATCAAAGAACAATTCTATTTGCAAGAAAGACAGAGCAGAGCTGGCCATCTGCAGGATGTGGCTAGTTGGCTTCTGTTGACTGTCAAAGGACTATTCTGCACTGGAACCAGTTGAACTTTCATCACTGAAATATGAATGCTATTAAGTTTGTGACTGATTATATGCTAATATTAGTAAAGGCTGATTTTCCCCTCTTCATCATGTTCTCCTTACAGTGTAAGTGCACATATCCTATCTCATTTTAATGCAATAAAGATAGCTTTGAAAAAGAAATGCATTCATGGTGCCTGAGGTTAGGTTTCTAACTGAAATTTAGAGGCTTCAGGAGAAGCTTAGAGCTAAAGGCCACTTGGTACAGGAAAACATTCTCCTTTGGCCAGCTAGTCAAAGTGGTGTTTGTCTGATGAACTGTCAGTACACCATCCTCAGAATACAGACAGCATGTGGTTGAAGGGTCCCTGTATCTCTGTCTTGCCTCTCCAGAGAGCAAGCACTTATTCAGAACCTACTGCTGAGAAATCATCTTTTTCTTCTAGAAAAATTCATCAGGAATTAAGGGAGATCTTTAGTCTTCACCAACACAGGCCTCATCTTCCACAATGTTATTAAAGTCACCAACACAACAGCAGAGTAAATCATAATGTATTTCATAAGAAAATATTTCTGAAGTAGAAATTTTCTTTCTTTTTCATAGCCTCTTGGGCTTCCATTCAAATGTACACAAGAAAGTTCTCTGTGAGTCTACATGTATATCAGATTATAATAACCATGAGAATGTTTCTACTTTTTATAACTTTTTTTTTCATTATTGTGATTTTTTTTTTGTTTTTATCTGAAACTCAAAATAATGAGACTGAGAAGAGCCTATGTTGTATTTGTTGGAGCTTTATTTCCCATTCCCATCTTTTTTCCGATTTCCACTTTCCCACTATGCTCCCTACCTGAAGACAGAAGAGGGAGTTCCTGGCTGCAGAGCTCTGTGAGGGATACAGGCTGATCATGCCAAGGGTAACAATGTGAGACAAATTGCCAAAACTGAGTCACTAAAGTGGTATTTTAGATTAGAACATTTTAGGGGCAACGAAGGCAATGGTGAAGCCATGATAGCTTTTTTAGTTTGTTTATTTTAAGAAAAGTAAGAAAAATTTGGCAGTGTAAATGTATTTATAATAATAATAAAAATATCTGTTAGAAGCATCTTCAATAAAAGATGTATCAACTCTGAAGAGTAGGGAAGACAGACATAATTCTCAGTCCATTCCTTAACTCCCACTCAGAAATGCATATTGCACACTTGAAGATCAGAAATGATGCATTGCATATATGTTTCCTGACCTTGCTGTAGAGAGAACTGAGGAGCAGCGCAAGAGACCAGGCCAGCCCTGGAGCAGAAGCTGAATGAACAGTCTCCGAACATCAGAGGTCTGACTTTGTTTTTCAAATTTCCATCAAGGAGGTTCCTACACATACCCTGATAGGCTGTTCCTTATTCACCATCCTAGCAGCTAGAATTTTTTCCTTAATATCCAATCTAATCTTTCTTTCCTGCAAATATCAGCCAATTTTTAATAACAGCTACACAGAAGTAACTGGTAGATGGCTTTCTTTTTGATATAACCTCTCTGTTCCAAAACACCAATGAGGTGTCTTATTCTCCTCCTCTTAATATAAAAGAAATCAAATTATTACAACCTTTCACTGTAGGTGACATTTGCTAAGTCCCTGGTTTTGCTTGCTCTTCTCCTCTCTCTTAGCGCAGCCAAACAGGGCTGGATGCCACGCAGCAGCAACCTTCCCTTGCTCACAAACATATTACCTGCTAGAAGCATTATATCCCACTGGGATGGTAGCTTCATTTTTTTGCAGCATCGGTGCATTGGTTTATGTTTTCACTGGAACACCCTGAAATTTGCAAACCCTTTTCTGCAGTCCTGGTAACCAGGCAGACATTTCTATTGTGTGCACGCCTTGACTTCTTCTGAAGGGCAGCTCTCTATATTTGTCCTCAAATTTAGACGTATTTATCCACAAATATAAATTGTGGATAGCTACTTTCTTGTTGCCTTTCTGCTTGTTTCTATGTTATATCAAAAATAAAAGGAGTGGATAAAAAATTGCACATGTTCAACAATTCTCGATAACAAGGCACTGAGCATATTTGATTTAATCAAAATAAGTGTGGTAGGAAAATCACGTAGGTTTAATTTTTGAAAAGCTATTAAGTTTCAAATTAAATGGAAGATTAAAATAAAAATGAGCTTTAGCTGTAAGTGGAGGCTAAATTTGGTCAATTTTTGTTGTTTATCTGTGCATAAAGTCCTTGCATTTACCATTTGACAAATCCTCTAATAAAATACTTGCTGCAATCAGGTGAAGTAGGTTATTAATGGTTCTAAAAAAGATATACAGGATTGCCTCATCCTGAGGCAATTAAGTCTGTGAAGTAAGTGTGTTTAATATCTCTGGGGGCCTGACTGGAATGAAACAGGTGATCTTTCTACAATTGCCATTGTTTCATTTAGAATTTCTTTCATTTTGTTTAGTTTTAACTGAAGAATGACTCCTTGCTTTATATCCCTTTTGTTAAAGCTCCAGTTCGGGGACTTTCAAAGGCTGCGTGTGCCACATCAAAAGCAGAGTGGAAAATTTTAACCACCACTAGAAAGCAATGTGATGTTTTGTGTAAAGCCCCACCATCCCACACAGTAGAGGACAGTCCATATTTGCTCTCAGTCCCTTGACTCAGGCTTTGCAGTGGTGCTGTCAGCTCCCACATCAGGTCAGGGCAGTCCAGACCCCCTTGCCTTGAGTAACCTCCTCAACAAAGCAGTTTGCTTGCACCACCCGCTACCTCCATGGCTCTTAATCTTCTGTGCTTTCCCGAGGGGTTTGGGGGCTGATGGATGAAGGGACAGGGAGTCGAGCCACCACACAGCCTTCCTATTCAGCTCTCTCCAACACATCTTCATTTCAAAGAAATGCTGACTTAAATACAGACCTCGGCTCTCCCGAATCCCCAGCCTCAGGCACTTCAGTTTGGAAAACAAATGCTTTACCACCGTATGTTTTCCGAGTGATATATTGTGTATACATCAGGGTGCTGTTTGGTCCTTTGCTATAAAATCTTGTATTTTTCATTTCTCCTTTTTTCCTCTGCTGTGTTCTTTTTTTCCCTGGATTTATTAGTGGGGATGGTTTGTGGAGGTATGGTTAATTACTAGAGCTTATGGCCTGCTGTGATTGAAAGCTGATCTCACCAGTTCAGGGTCTGTGTTATATTTATTCTGTATGTAATTAAATCTGAATACCATAACTATGCATAATGTTGGAAAATAATGAGAAACTCTTTTTTTTTTTGTGAAAACACATCTGAAAGGTATTTTCTTCCTGCAGTACTGAATTTCTACAAAACACTCTGCACTTTACTCATACACAAACAAGCAAACAGCCAAAAGGCCAAAAGGGGCATTCTGGTCTATGATTTAGAAGAAAACAAATGTTTGTTTATCAGATGTATGTCAGCCATTAAAAATAAAGGAGGAATTCAAGCAAACTGTGATAAAGGCTATCCATATATCTTGGGGTATTTGTAACATCACAGACATACTAAAGGCATGCAGAGAAGTGCCAACGCAGCAGGGTGAACATGAACAGCACATCCTGGAAGCAGCAGCATCCAATTGAACACAGGAGACTTGGCTGGGGAGTCCCTCAAATAAAACAAGTTCTGTGCAGCCAGGCCACTGCTCTGACTATAGGGATCAAAAATTCTCCAGATTTCCTTACCTAAAGAGGATGAACTAGACCAATATGGTAGAGGAGGTCAGACACTGTTTACACTGAGGTAAATCAAGCAGAACATTGCACAGCTCACTGGACCATACCAGAATTAGGCCAGACATATCATATCTAGAGGCTCAATATTTTTTCTCTGCTACACATACATCTGAAGTCTGCTGAGGTCCTTGTTCACCAGCGTGACAGTGATCTGAAATTAGAGGCCTCTAGAATATCAGAAGTCTTTGGTCCGGAAATTTATCTCATTGCCTCTATATATAGCTGATGTTCAGAAAAAGAGATTTTGGTGTCTGATCTAATGTGGTGAATGATACAGTCAATAATACCCAAAAAAAAAAAAAGTGTGTGCAAGCCAACGCAAAAATAATCAGATCCAGTCCACAGTTTTTTCACCTTAGCAAAACAAGTCAATCCTGGGGCACACCAAGCAAGACAAGGATGACACAGGTATCAGGAGACTACCTTTAAGGTTTAAGAAAAGTAATAATGTGGAAGGAAAAATAATTAGAAAAAAAAAACACCAAACAGACAAACAAGAAGGCATTTTGCTAAAGAACAAGGACATGGCCTCTCTTCCTAATAAAGTCCAGTAAAAATTCTCTGAACAGCCAATGTACATGAAGTAAGGGAAATCCTTTTAAGAGAACCTTCCTCTCTAGAAAAGACCTTTTGCTTTGCCCTCTACCCCAAACAGTAAGGAATAGACCTGCCAGTATGAGCTATATAGAACACCATGAGTCATTCAAATGTCCAGGCATTATATTACTAACAACTTTGCTTTTTTAAATTTAAGCCATTGTACCCAAAATCATGGCTGTTAAAGGAATGCTCCTCAAGAAAGCAATCAGCAAACTCACGTTTCTGACATAGCAGCAGACAGACATTTTCCCTGGCAGCAGATGCATAACAGAGTGTAAATTCTTGAACGGTCAGCCTCAGTCTGTGGGTTAGAAAGCAAAATGAACCCCCCTTGCAGGACAAGATTAAGTGTACAGGTGTCAGCAAGGCTGTTTGCATCAGCCATCTCCATTAATAGAACTAGATGTACCAACTACTACCTTTTTTTTCCACCAACCTCAGCTTCATGTGTCACAGAAGCCAACAGCAGCTCAAAAAACATAAGCATCCATACAAATACACCTCACCACAAGATTCTGCAGCAGTTGTGCACTGGGATTTGCAATGGCTACTTTCAGCTACAACTGTGCTACGTATGGATGCGAGATGGTAATAATCAAAATAAGAAGTTCTTTGCTGAACTCCTACAACTTATTACTCTTTCCCCTTCATAAATGGTCTAAAAGTGGGTGATTCAGGAATTCTGCTGTTTATGGTTTTGCCACAGCGCTCTCCAGAGCTGTCAGTCCTTGACAACTAACTTCTGAACTATACTGATTTATGGTGATTTTACAAAGGTTACCTTCCCTTTACCAAACTGGTTATCAGCCTTAGAGACAGGAGAAAAGTCTGGAAAATACAAGCTACTCCTTGAAGCCTGTGGAACTCAGAAATATGCCCAAGCTCCAGCTTGCAGCCTGTGCCATGGTCCTCATTGTAACTGTATTAGGACAAGGTGCAAGCAGAAGCCTTTTCCCATCTCCACTGGTTTCATCATGGCATGTACCAGCCATGTTTGCTCTCTGGATAGTCAGAGATCAGGACCACAGGGAATGTCAAGTAAAATATTTGCCCCACAGATTGGAGTTATGCTAGCGCTCCCTCATGAACTCATGACTCAAAGCATATAAGAAGCACTGGGTATATCTTCAGATTCCCACATTTTATTTTTTTTAAATTAAGTGGTGGTAAACCTGTGTCCTGGTTTGAGTGAGAATAGAACTAATTGTGTTGAGCAATTTTACTTCTCAGCTCACTTCTTCTAACTCCCTGCACTGTCTGAAGTTAGCAGCGTGTTTTTACAGGCAGTGTCTGCTGCCAGCAGAGAACACCCCATATTTAGAGTTACTACCAAGAATTGGTGTGCAGACCAAGACCACTGCTGGATCTTGTGCACGACATCATGGGGTGCAGAAAGTAAATGCAGGGAGGACTAGACAGGACAGGTGACCCTAAACTGACCAATGAGGGATTCCATCCCACCTACATCATATGCAGTATAAAGCTGAGGGATCTGGAGGGTCCCACTCAGCTCGGCTCTTCTGGCTTCTTTTTTATTCACTGGCCATCATCCAAGGAGGACTCTGTTCTGCCTGCAATCCTGATCTGTACATTCCAGAATGCAATACCAGAATCCAGCTCCCGAACACAGTTCCCATCTGCTTCTGGAGCCAGTCTGGGGCTTTACCAGTGCCTGCTCCACAACATCAGTAGTGATGGTGATGTAATTGCCATCAGTGGGGGTTGGTTTCAATACTGGTTTTGTACATATTTATATATATTCTCTTCTTTTTTTTTTAATTTTCATTAAAGCCATTCTAGTTTCCTTTTCTAATCACTAAGTCTCTCTTTTATTCCCTTTCTCTTCCCCTTTGGGCAGGGAGGGGGGTTAACAGAGAGCATCTGTTATAGGTCTAGCGGGCTGCCCTGACCCTAAACCGTGACAACATGTTCAGATAATCTCATTAAATAGCTTATGATAGGTAGTAGTAAAGAGGTTGAGAAATCCTATTCCCAGCTGCACAAAGTACCATCCTGTATCATGTTTTAATCTGCCATTTTTTGCGTAACAGCACACCAGATTTTATTGTCACATACTTATCCACCAAACAAATATATGTATCAAAAATAAAATTAAAATTCCTGTAGGTCTGTACAGGCAAAATCCAAATTCCAAATTGCAAGACTTCTTTTCTTAGACAGAAAGCTATGAAATTTCATAAGAGCAACAAGAAAACAAATAAGTTCTTGGTATATGAAAGAAAAAAAATGAATTGTCCTCCATAATAATAGTGATTTCATAAATTGTAGGGTTTATATATGAATTATGCAGACAAGTAATATACTTCTGAAAAAAAAAGTTAGCCAGAGGAAGAAAAAGAATTAAGAGAAAAATCACAAATATGCTGAAAGTCCCTCACCACCACCACGCATGTAATAATTGTGTTGCCATGTGTGCTCAGGGAGAACAAACAAGAAAAAGACACACATCCCTGACTCCTCCAAAGAAAATGTTTGCTCAAGAAACACCAAGTAGAAAACATTTTCACAAATCTTATTGTGCCCAAGAGAAACTGTAAGCAGCACAGCAGACATTTACACTTGCCAGAGCTCCATTCTAAACGACCTCTCCAATACAAATGACTGTCTGGCATCGTAATTGCTGCACTGCTCGTGTGTTTGTGTTTATCTTTAAACATATGCATAACAAACTTTTCAAAATTAAATTATCACAGGTAAAGTTTGTTCTTTTTGTCACGTAGGTACTGTCCTTGACAGTTTCATGGAACAAATAGGACTGAAATCTCTAAATCCTACTGCATTTTGTTAAAAAAAAAAAGATGTGCTTTCTTGTATCTTAAGGTAAAAGTACAGATTTTGAAGCCTTGGTATAATTAAACATGAAAAGAAACAACATGTTGCTAAGTCATGCATATGGTATTTATTTTGTACAGCATTCCTCACAATCTAATTTTTGCTTCTGACTTAGCAATTTGTTAAAATACATGGGGTTGTTCATACCTACATCTTATTTCAGCTTTCCAAAGTAAACGTAGGTATGAACAATAATGGATTGGTGTAGGTCTGGGAGTTATTTTTACGTAGCAGTCTCTGTGACTGAGGTTGCTAGACTCAACTTTTGGGGTTTTCTTTTAAAGGAAAAGTGAGAAGTTAATGCACAATTGTGCAACAAGTAGGAGGGGAAATGCTGTAGCAAAATACATTCCCACCGACCTGTGAAATACATGAAGCTTTCTTCACATCCACTCTTTAAGGAGAACCCCCACAATGACTTCACTTAAGAGTCTGCATAAGAACAAATGGCACAATATCTCAAACTTTAAAAGATACAATATGTTTTCAAATTATTTCCATAAGTATGTTAGTAAATGGGAAAAAAAAAAATAAATCAAAGCAGAGGAAAGAGTAGGAGTTCTTCACCAAAGTTTGTCTCCCAGTAGAAAGAATGTTTTTGGGGTCATATAAGTAAAAAAAAAAAATTAAACTCTACAGCTACCAGGTGGCTGTATCTAGAATGTTATTGTTCATGGGAAACAGATGAATGACAACTGAATTCTAGGGAAAAGCAATGTAGAGCTGTGTTCTGCTTTCCATTAGGAATAGCTCCCTCCATATTTCTCACTACCCTCTGCACACTTCCTCCAATACATTGAGAAATTAAGTTTCAAGATAACATATTTTTTTCCTCAACCCCCAAGAAAATGCTGTTTGATTTCAGAGACATACAAATGTAAAATCAGTTAAATATGCAGCATTTGAACATGTGCTGAATGTTGTGTCTAGTGGGTAAAAGAACTAAAATTAAGAGGCCTTTCAAATTAATAAACACCAACACTCAGAGCTGTTAGCACCCATTCCAATTTCAAACGTTAAAGCCTTACCTGTTTTGGGAAAGCAGTCACCTCCACAGTAAAAGGGTTTCTTAAGCTAGGGATGTCCCTGAACCTCAGGACATGGTCCAAAACAACCTCAGTAATGCACACATTAGTTGGGACCATGCAACTCTAACATGTAGTTGGAGTGCAGTACCCCATCCTCCCACCTTGCAAAGTTCACCCTATCACTGGGCTTATCCTTTATTGCTTAATATGGTATGTACATAATTAAATACTTATAATACTCCTGCTACCAAAGCCTGTCTTAGTATCCTCAAAGCTGGTCCAACTCGCTGGGAGCAATGTCAGAGTAACTGTACACAGGCTGAGCCTTTTCCCCTTGAGCATACTGATACTACAAAATGGAGTTCTTTAACTTTTGTTTCTTTAGTGACAAAACAGACATTTCTCTTAACTAAAATATATGCAATATAGCTAGAGAGGTTGAATCATGACTTTTCTGCCTTAAGGCAGAATCTCCATGCTTACAGAATCCCTAGCAGAGGCTTGTCTGTCTTCTCCATCGAAGTCCCCCAAAAGCTCCCTAGGTCAATTCCAGCACTCACCTTTCCTTGCAGCTGGACCTCCTTGATCTACCTCTAGCTTCAAACTCTTTACTACAACGTCAGCCCACTCTTACTTCTGCTATCTGCTGTGGAGAAGGATGGTACTCAGTCATTTTCCTTACCAAAAAACTTCTCTACATTCAGAGGTCCTTCTAAGTTTGTCCTTTTGGCACATTTTTTTTTTTTTTTTAACTAGCTTTTCTCCCAAATCACACCCTAAAGCTGTGATCAAGCTTGCTGATTTCTTACATAATTTCCTAATTTTCCTTTATTTGTAGCCCAGATCTGAACTGCCTACCACAAACTTTCTAGCCCTCCCTTAGCAGGAACACTCAAAAGGAAAAAGTAGTGAGGTTTTTTTTTGTTTTTTTTTTTTAAATATATAGCCATGGGCCAGACCCACAGGTGATATAAATTGGCACAGGCCTGTACCTACTTAAAGGGTTATGGAAACCTCAGAGGAGATGGGTACTGGTTTGCTTTGTTGTTGCTTCAGGAAAGATCCAGGAGAATGAAAGACTAGGAATTCTCTTATTTGTTTCTGTATTGGAAAATGTGGGGGGGTGGGCACTATTTAGGAGGGGGTTTTTGTGCTGTCAAATTAAAGAATACCTGAGAGGTGTTTCTTGATGCGTAGAGGACAATTTAGTATTGTCTTTCTGCTCTAAGGAGTAACTACTCTTAATAGTAAAACAAACAGCACGGTGTTACATCTCCTTAGAAAAGAGTCTGTTTTCCCACAAGGAGAACAGCTTCATTACTGAAATTCTGAAGGTTGAAGAGGGGCTGCCCCAGCCCGGTCACTGCCCGTTCAGGAGGCAGAGGGTCGGCAGACGGGGGGAGGGGGGAGTCGTTGCTATCGGTGCTGCACTAGCACGTTTAAAAAAAAAAAACCACGTAACCTGCTTAACCGATTGTGTTCAGCCCCAAGAATACAGGGCGGGATCTCATCGCTGGGGCCGGCGAGAGGGAGCACCGCCCCGCTGGGGCTGCCCGGCGCCCCGCTGCGCGGCCGCGGCGGATCCGCGGAGACGGAGGATTCCCCACGGGCGGGCGGCGCAGGGAAGGACCGCGATGGGCGAGGATGAAATCTGAGGAAAAGTGCATCTTTCTCCTCACTCAAAGAAAGTTGACATCAACTCAGTTGAAAAGTAGGTTAATTAGTAGTGTCTGACAGAGCTCCCCAGCAGTGACTTACTTCAGGTGCCGCATATTACTGCTACTCTGCTGAAAAAGGCTTTGTTTTCACCTAGCTTTGTAGCCTCGAGTGTCTGAATATTGATTAACTCTGGGTATTTGATTTCTTTGAAACACACTCGCATTATTCCAATAAACTGCATCCTTTAACCGAGGTGGTTTGTGGGTTGTTTTTCATGTAAGTAATTAAAACATTAACAGCACTTTGCTATTAGAAGTGATCTTTTGCAATTAATTAATTTCTCCTTTCATCGTCAGAGCTCGCCCATGTCTTTTAGCGAGGGGATGTGGTTGCGGGGTGGGGGTGGACGTGGTCATCAAATTCTCGCGCAGGGACTTAGCCTGGGCAGGGTTTTTTCTCATAGGAAATACTCAAACATTTACATTCCTAAAAGCGTCTTTGCGAGTTTGGCCGAGCCCCGGCCCCAGATCTGGCCATGTGAAGCCAGAAAACTTTTCTGCTTCTGAGGATGTTGGGGCAATCGCCCTAGACCGAAGCAGTCTCTAGCCTCCCCCTCTGGACCTGCAGGCGAGTGTCGCGCTAGCGGGGTCCGACTAGTGTCGCGATAGACATAATGTCGAGGTGGAGGTGAGAGACCAGGGCGGCCGCTGGGCCGCGCGGGGCGTTCTGCGCAGCCAGTCCGGGGGCTCTCACGGCGGCCGGGTGAGCATCGCTGCGCGAAGCTTTGTGCCTAACGCCAACCCCGGGATGCGCTCAACTTTTCAAAGGCCTCTGGTACAGTTTTGGGGGTTTTTTTGTCTTTTATTAATTGAGTGAGAAAGCTCAGGGGAAGAGATGTAGGGGTAATAGTAATAGCAAAACGAAGCACGGGAAAAACAAAGACTAAGTTCCTGCTCGTTCGTTCTCGCTGCTCTGGAGCTGATGAACACAGCTACACAGCACTGAAGTGTCTGTCCTAGGCAAGTTTCTCCCTCCTCCTGTGGTTTCTCTAAAAGTCTGGTGAAAAGGCACCCCACTTCTTGTGATCCACATCAGCCAGAGAAAACCCGCCTCTGGTTCTCGGCTGTATTTTTAACCTGCTGGTTTTTCCCCAAAGGGCTCTGACAAAGTTTGTTGTTTTGTTCTCCCCTTGTAACGACACTCTGCAGGGCGCAGCTTCTCTCGGAGCAGGAAACCTTGCGGCGAGATACCTCTGAGCCAGATGGAATTGCTATTTCAGGGCGAGCAGGCAGCGGCCGGGACCAGCGGAAACCCCCGCGGAAGGACACCCTTTGAAGCTCCGTGGGAGGGGGCCGGAAGAGGGGTCGGGACACAAGGTCCACTCGTGGCCCCAGGGAGCCGGAGGAGTGAGTGCGCCTCTTTTAGCAAAGAGATCTGCAGCCCATTCGGAGACCTCCTCCTCCAATATTGGCATGTGGCGCAAAAACCAGGAGCGGGGCTCAGCTGTACCTGCCTTTTCTGCTTAGCGTGAGGCACCGCTCTGGTGAAAAGAAGGGCTCATCAGCTGCTCATTTCTGAAGCCCTGGGCCCTACCTTGATGCGGTTTTCTCTTCCCAGTGTTCCCTGTAAAACCAAGCAAAATCAAACCCAGTTGTCTTGATCTGATCCAAAAGATGTACCAGACCAGATCTCGGCAAAAAAAAATGTCCGTGTTTCAATTTCCTCTTAAGTCTATTGCTTTTTCTTCTCAAGCAGGCAGACATGCAGCCACTGTTTTAATATGAGAGGTGAATTGTAAGGTCATCAGGTCTTTCCTGTGCTCTAGAAAACTTTTTTTGTTTGTTTGTTTGTTTGTTTGTTTGTTTGCAAGGAGGTAAACGAGACAGGTCTCCAGCCAATCCCTCTCACGTTAAAACATTTGTAATTTAGACCCTGCCTGTTGACCTTACCTCGCTGTGACGGGGCGGGGTTACGGGAAAGTGCCTCTCAAATAAATAAATAAATAAATATACCACCAAATCCAAATACTCCTCAAAATGGACAGGTTGGGTGGGCTGGGGTCTGCTCTGCTCCAAGTACAGGCTTGTCCACGCTATTTATACCGTACTCTCCAAAGCTTGCAGGCTTCATGAATAAGAAGCAGAGTGTTCCTGGAATCGGTTCAGAATGTGTTCTGATGTACAGATAAACTTCTGGAAAGTATCTGATGACTGTGCCCGAGTGCGCTGACCCGCCTCCCGTAGATGGGAAGAAAGCGATAGCACTCGATTTAAAGAAAGCCGCAGAACTTAATTAATTCGATGCTTTAATGGTTATAGAATCTGCAAAACACTAGTATTAATTTAGACACTGGCATCTGGTTTCACTGAAATTCATGTCGAATGTGCAAACTACCCCAGCGTTCCCGGCTGCTCCCGAGGCGGGAAGGGGGGCGCGGGGGAAGCACCGGCAAAGGTGCCTCGCTCGGGTCCGGCCGCGCTCGGCGGTGCGAGACAAGCTCACGGCGGGCCGAGCGCAGGTGCGAGCTGACCCCGAAGTACGCCCCAGGGTGGTCCCACGACCGCCGCCCGACATACCGCCGGCCGGGCAGAACCCGCGGGAGCTGCTGCGCCCACGGCTCGCACCGGGGCAGAGCGGGGGTCCCTCACCTCCACTCGCACCCGGCCAGGGCCGGCGAGGCCGGGCCGAGCCATGCGTGTCTCATCAACAGGCTTTTAGCGCGATGTACACACGCCCCCAGGGCCGTTTGTCCACACTTCCGAAATCACGTAGCAGTGCGACTCGGGTCCGCTTTTTCCGATTATAAAATCTCTGCTCTAAGATAAAAAGTCTCCCTAAATCATGACAGTGGAGGACTTGAACGACAAAATTGATAATGTTGATAAATGGAGTTTACTGGGAAGATGACATTTAGAAAAGGGTGAGATGTCCCAAACTTAATTTTCGCTGGTGAAACAAGACAGTTCTAAAAGGCTACAGATGAGATGATTTTTATTAAACGTTTGTACTATTTTGGAAGCTGAGCCATAACTCATGCACACTAAAGTTTAACGACTTCGATTCATCAGAAAAGTTTGCACTTGGACTCCGCTTCAAAGACAGAACAACAACTCCAATGACAGGCTATAATGATTTTCCCCCTCTGATTTGCAATGGGTTGGTGTGTTCTTGTGCCCAGACCGAAGATTCATATTCAAATACCGGTCATAAAATTTAGGCTCTAGCATTCGTCTTTTCCAAACCGAAACTTGACGAAACCGAGAGTCCAGGATCAAAAGCGTGCAAGAGCTATCAATTTCTCAGGGGACTTAAAAAGCCACTTGCCGCATAGTTACTCTGACAGTATTGCGGACAAGCTGGGCAACATTGGGCAACACGTGTTGTCCCTGGGAACCGAGTTGTATTGTTTCTCCTGAGGTTTCCCTGTCAGCTCCAGTCTAACAAAAGTTTTCCTCCAAAAAGTTTTCTCGGGAAAGGCGAGTAAGACTCGATATTGGACACAGAAGATAAGCAGAGTTAGGGAGGATGTGTGTTTTCTGGAGACGGGACTGTTGCTGCTCCCGGTTTTACTTTGTTTCCCTCCCTTTTTAACTTTGTTGTTGTTGTTCTCCAGTGACATTAAACTAAGAAAGAAAAGTGCAGAACTAAAGGCGAGTTCAAGGTTGCGGTGATGGGGCTTTGTCTTAGTAAGAAGTGTGGCATCACTCCCTAAATGTGTATCCTATCCTTTGAAAGATGTGTCAGGAGAAAGTAATATTTTTTCACATAATATCTGATTTCTCCAAGGGAGAAAAATACCACGATGACAACCCCAAGCCCTCGGCTTTGTCCTGACAGGGCCAGAGAAGCTCAGTCCTGACACCTCACCTCGCTTGCCAGAAAAAGTTTTTCTTTCACCGAATGGGGTGTTCCTGGCCCCATCCTGAAGCACTTGCACCCAGTGCCTGTGTGTGCATGGAAGGACGAAGCCGGCAGAAAACAGCCCGGCCTGTGTTTATTCTCCAGACTTGAAATGAAAAGAAACCGTCTCGTTGCTTCTTGATCTTTTCATTTCCTTTCCCTGGCCTGGGAGGCATCCCCCTACCCTCCCCGCACATTTTAAGCCATGTCTGCGGGACTCCGACTAACCCTAGATCTGTTTTTTTAAACGTATTTAAGCTGCAGAATTTGCTGACACATAAATAAGCCATCAAGGCTCTCGGAAGCTCATGAATCTTCGACTGAAGTATGTGTGGGGACTTAGACACTTGTTCCACGTCGTGATAGTTTAAAAACTTTCACAAAGACTACTCCGGACAAAAAGCACCTCTGTTTAACAAGATAATTCTTGCTTTCAGTTTTATTTCTATTTTCAACTTCCTATTCTTTTGTCCCGTGACATGGCGCTTTTTCCCCCTCGGGGACTCCTTTCTCTTCTTTCTCCCCTCCTATTCTGAACTGTTTTACAGCCTCGCTTTGTTACTGTCAGGAAAAAATGTCTGAAGAGCCCTGTCTCCTAAAGAAGGAACAGAAAAGGGAGGACCGGAGCTGCAATGTTGCCTATGCATGCAGAACATCCCAATCTGTTTTTGTGCATTGAGTTGGGGAGAGGGCAGCAGGGAGCGTGCACCCAGCCTCAGCCCGGACAAAGGGAGGCCGGACAGCTGCGCACCCGCCACAAAAGATTCACTCTTCTGTCAACTCTGTTTACTTAGTGTTGTTTCTGACCTCTGTGCTACACTTGTTGCTAATACATATGCTTATCAAACCATTTTAATTGGCTTTCTTCATAACACTGGCGCGCTTTTTTTTTTTTTTTCCCTACGTGTGTTTCCAAACAACTTAATTGACTTCTCTAATATTCATCTTCTTGAGCACCAAAAAACGTCTTTCTCCTCCCCACACTTCCTACTCTCCCGGGAAAAGGCCCAGGGATGTATGCCGGGAGAGCGCTACACCTTTCGGAAAGGGTGACTTTTCAGGGACGTGAGGACGCGGGGTAACTCGCACCCCGAGGGGACAGCCGTGTCGCCGGCGTCTCTCTGGCTAGCATAGCGGATCCGGCCCGTTGGTGATGAAGCGGCTGCTGGTAGATAGGCGAGCTGACTATCCCCGTTGCGTTTTAAATGTAGTTTTGCTTTGTTTTATGGCACTTGGTGGACTGGTGCCAACCCGAGAAGACTCGGCACCACCCTCGGTGCCCATAGATCAAGAGCGCAGCGCCCTGACGGGGAGAGCCGGGTTGAGCGGGCGCGCACGGCCCGCGGACACTCTCTGCGGCCGCGCCCCCTGCGCGGGCAGAGTCCCCTCGCCCGCCGCAGATAGAACCGAGGGGGTCGGGGCCGCCTCGATCCTCCATCTCGCACCGAAACCCTGCGTAGGTAGCCCTGCCCCCCCACACACACACACCGGCGGGGCCGGCAGGGAGGCACTGAGAACCCAGGGATCCTCCGGGTTGGGATGCAGGGGGTGACAGAGAGCAGCCAACCTGTCCCGCCACATCACCGAGCCCCGAGTACCACTCTCCGTAGCCTTTACCATCTATATTAATCGCTTCTCTTGAGCTTCAACCCCCTTCACCTTTTTTTTTTTTTTTCTTTTTTTTTTTTTTACAATTTCGTAATTAATTGTTGCACTCGGGTTTGTAACGGAAACAATTCTGGTCGTTATGATTTGCTTTCTTTAGCTTTTCTCCCCCTTCGCGAGCATTGTTCGCAGTGACTGTCTGGGCTCAGATATGATGTTGGGACAGCGCCTCCCTTGAAATGGAAACAGAGGCCTGAATAAAGAAGGGTGGAAAAAAAGTACTTTGTAGTCTGCATCGTCCATCTTTAATTCAGAGACGCATCTATACTCCTGGGAGCGCCGCCTTTGATCTCTTTGATTTTTACACCAGATCTGTTATGGACTAAAATTCCTAGGTTTTCCATAGAAACATCTCCATTCCTTCGGGATATTGATGTTTTCTTCTTCCTAGGGGTTATGATATGGTAAATCAGATTCAGAAAAGCATGGACAATGCCAGCATTCATGGGTCGGGGGGCGGAGGTGGGGGGGCGGGAGCCTCTCTCTCTTCTCCCAATGAATCAAAATATTGTTTATTCTGTTGCTCTTTAAGCCCAGTCACTTCAGCTGCCTTTCAGTGCCTTCAACTCTGGAAGAGGGGCAGCAGCAGCAGCAGGTTGCGTTGCCATGGGGACCCTACTGTATGGCAGCAAGCGCCAGCCCCAAAGACAATGCCTCGCAAAGGGGCTTGAAAAGTGAGGTTTCTCCCTTTGCCACGCAGCCACTTCCGATGGAGCAAGCATTCTCCTTTCGGGACCCTCATCTTGTCACTAGAACAATGTCTATCTTCGCCTGCCAATTTTTTTTTCTCTATCCTGCCTTTGATCTATAAAAAATCAAAAGAACAAAGTCAGGGGAGAATAGGGGGCGCTTTTTTTTATTGTTGATGCACAGAACAGGCTTTTATAATTTGGGTCTACTTTTGTGCCTGAGGATTGCAGGGGCAGGGAAGGAGGGTAGTTTATTTGTGTGTTGGGCTCTCTACAGCCCTGCCGATCCTAGGCACGGCGTGTGCCAAAGTCCCCCCTCCTTTTCCCCTCCTCCTCCCCAAAGCAGCCAGGGAATAAGCACGGGTGCTGCCCAGCCCAGGTGTCCCCTACTCCCCAGCCTTGGCCCTGGGATGTCTCCTGCAGGCTGGGGCCTTCCCACCCACTGGGCCCAGGCTACTGTTGCAGTGGCATCATCCCTTGTCTAGGGCAAATATAAGATCACCCAAGCCTACTAATTAATGCTGCTGATAATAACAGAGGTGTATGCAAATAACAGCATGCCCATCACAGTATATTTTAATACAGGATGCAAAATGATGCTGTTTTCCAAGTCATGGTTTTGTGTAAATGCTACATGAATGAACACGAGACTAGCACTCTTTCCTTAGAAAACAGACAAATCTGGACAACTGAGATGCTGAAATCTTGGCATTACATGCCAGTAAAGGAAAGAAACTGGAGTGTCCATGAAAATACTCAAGTGTGTGTTTGACTTTGTTGTTTGTAATTGGCAACAGGCTTTTTCATGCATGTGTAGGACAGTCTATAAATAATCCTAGATCGAAAAAAATGGATCTAGTTCTGGTTCTTTCCATGAGGGCAAGTGGCTGGTTGGGCTCACATGTGACTCTATGCATGTAACCATCCTGGAATTAACCCTAATCACTCAAGCTCAGCTCAGTTCCTTACCTCACTTCAAACAGCAAGAAGTGTTAATTTCTCCAAAAGGATTGCATTACATCTACCTCCTTTTCATCAAAATGTCAGGAAAGGAAACAACAGAAATCATTGGTCTGTGCTGTATCAGTTACATTGGCTTTGGTGCCCTGGCTAAAACATGCTCCCACACGATTTGGTGATTAACTCCATCACAGACTGGTTTCCTACTTTGATGGAGTCAATTTCTGGGCAAGACAATACAGTAGTCTGGGAAAAGATTGGACGTTAGAGGAAGGTTTACTAAAGAAACTTGGATGTCCATGGTGAGAGCTTGTTCTGTCTCTGACCACCTTTTCTTTGTTATTATTAAAGAAAAAACAATTTCAAAATGCCTAGCTAAAGTCAACCAATTTAAACAAGAGCATCCGATCCCCTGTCTGGGTTTGAACTGCCAGACATTTGCTATGGGCTGCAAATGGAGACAGATGCACCCCTTGCTGGAGTGTGGTGAGAAAAGTCTGGAGTGGGGTGGCTTCTTGGGGCTCAGGGCCCTTGCTCCAGCTTTTATGTCAGATGAACACGAAACACAGGCAACACTCAGCCTTTTCCCAGCATGGGTGGCTCATGGGCGGGCACAAGGGAGTGTTAGGTCATTGTATAAACCAGCAGTTTCAGGTCTGGCTGTAGATAACAACAGGGATGCTCTGGCTGCACCGACCTGGAGACAGCCAAGTCTTCATTGCTGTATCTGCCTGGAAGCACCTCACCCTTACAAGTGTTTCCTAGCAATTGCCTTTGACCTGCATGGGATTTCTGCACCCTGTTCCCATGCCAAGACCACCAACGGCCTCAGCTCAGTGCCCAGGAGCTGACCCTTCACCATCTGGGGTACTCCCCATGCCCCAGGGTCTGTGCCCAGGGACTGCAGAAGTGAGGCTGTCATAAAAATGATTACAGAGGCAGTGGGTTTGCATGGCACTGGGAGGACTTGGGGTCTACAGCATCCACTTGCAGGCAGTATCTGGGCCTTGGAGAGAAGGGAAAGGTGCAGAGGGAGGGCTATATTTCACCTGCCTGAAAGATAACCACTGGGAGAAGATGTAGCAGATCAATCCCCCCCTCACTCCTCCCTTTCCTATTCTCCTTCCCCTCACCACTCCCAATTCCCCGGGGAACCAGCTTCCCACCCTATCTGGTCACATTCTCTTCCCAAGATTAATTGATGGGTCAGGGCGGATTCACCATTATGTCAGCCTGCAAGTGCCTTTGTCTTCTTCCCTTTTTTTTTTTTTTTTTTTTTAGAGACACTTAGGCAAACTTCAGCCCCCTGTCTCTTCCCTCCTTC
Source organism: Megaceryle maxima (assembly GCA_024605025.1). Taxonomy (NCBI): domain Eukaryota; kingdom Metazoa; phylum Chordata; class Aves; order Coraciiformes; family Cerylidae; genus Megaceryle; species Megaceryle maxima. The sequence goes on along the minus strand of JANHGN010018858.1, from coordinate 5,012 downwards.
TCCATCTTTTAGGGCAGAGGGCTGCTACCCTGATCCGACCTTCGGGGCTGAGAGGCGTCAGCCATGCCTTTTAACTGTACAATTATGCACACTCCCTAAACGTTGTTTTAATATCAGTGTTTGAAAAAAGCCGCAGCGGGTTGGTGTTTAGAAAAGCTGTGAGATGCCTGGAGCAGATCCCTGACACACACACACATACACTCCGGATAGCTTTGGGGTTGAGTGGGGTGGGTACGGTGAAAACGCACCTAGCTGTTTGCCCCCTGCTCCAGGTGACCCCTTCTCCCCGGGAAGCAGCGGCTCCCCTTTGGGTAGCGGCGCCCCTGAAAGGCGAAGCGGGGACCGCGCAGGACGGTCAGACAGGGGCAGGGACGTGGCTCGGTGCCCTGCGGGCAGCCCTGGCCGGGGAGCAGAGGCCCGGCCGTGGAGGCGGGAGCCGACACGGAGAGGCAGGTACAGCTCCGAGCAGAGCCGAGGGCGCAGTGACCCGACATTTCCATGTTTACTTTAGCGCAGGGAATAGGACGAGGGAAGACAGCTAGGGCCGGACAGGCTGGAAGCATCGCCTGGCGCACGGGTCGCCTCCCCCGCAGCCAGCAGAGCCGCGCAGCCCGGGTGAGAAGCTGGCACGGGAATGCCGTGCGTTTCCTCCAGCCCCAGCCGCCGCGCCTTAGCGCCTGGCCCTTTCACTACGCTACCAGCAAATGCGCGGGGCGCGGAGGTGGCGGGGGGAGCGCCCGGCCCCAGGCGGGACAGACCCTGCCGCCCCCTCGGGGCAGCAGCGGCCCCCGCGGGCGGCACGGTCCGGAGGGGCCCGTCGCAGCTGGGGCGGGGAGATCCCCTCGGTGCTCTCTGAGCCCGGAGGCTTCCCCGGTCTATCACCATCCACCCCGCTCTAGGGGCTCTGCCCCGCGGGAAACTCCCACACGATTCTCGCTCCCATGTGAAGCCACACAGCCTGGCGCTCATTTTCCTTCCAAAGCCGCCGTGTAAGAGGTGATGTGAAGGAGACCCAGACACCTTCATAACTCAATTTTTCTTCTTTGGAGAGGAAATGTGTGTGAAGGGGAGGTCGAGATCGTAAATTTCATTGATTACTTGCAGATTGTACAGTGCATATTCAAGCTTTCATGGCAGCTTCTGGAGACGTAACGACTGGACAATATTGCCCGAACAGTACAAACCCTCTTTAACTACTACAAAGAAATCAGCAGGTAATTATAGGCTCGATTGTATACATAATAGGCATCGGAAATAGGAGAATAACTGTAGGCAGATATTCTGAACGAGAAGAGAAACTGTCGTGCTTCAAACTCATACATTAGCTGCTCATTGTGCTGGGCGTCTTATTCTAATTAGAGGTACCTGCACAGCATAGGAAATATAAAGAGAGACATATCCTTGATCTTTCTGCCAGTAAAACTCATCCTTTAAACATATAAAGGCAAAGCAAACCATGTGGGTATTCCTGGAAGAGGCAATGATGCTAATCTGTGCTCTCTGCCTCTGAAAGAGTTTACGGAACGAGCAGAATTTCTGACCGGAATGGGGCTGCGGGAAAAAAAAAAAAAAACTTTTCTCAAGATGCCCAGACAATGAGCTATTCCACAGAGAAAGTCAATAAATGTAAAAGACCTCCCGGCCAAAATTAACCTAAAGCAACAATCATTTCGAGACCATATCAAGCCCATATTTCATATCGAGTTTATAATATTGAAAATTATATTTATTGAATTTAGGGGAGGGGGGAAGACAAGCTTAATTCTCTAAATATATATAAATAAATATATTCTTCTGATATAGATATTATTCCCTTTTTTAACAAATGGCTTTGTTTTGAAATCATTATTGACATTCCCTATGCAGAACTGTCTGCCTCTCCTTTAACCGGTGATTTCAGACTTCCAACAGACTAACTCCCAGAAAAATCAGGGAAAACACTCCTAAAACCTCTCCTGGTGTCGATGCCCGTTTCAATCGAGGGCTTCCTCAATTCCCGTTTCTTCCAGGTGAAGTTTTCAAACGAGTTTCTTCGCGACAAGCCGAGGCGGTGCCTGGCATGTGCAGCGGTGCGTGGGTGAAGCCCCTCACTCCCCGTCCCCGCGGGTCTCATCCCTCCTTTCCCTGGCTGAAACGAGCCCCGGCGGTTTCCACACAACTTCGCTTTGAATATCATCTGGCCTTAAAGTTCACTTCTGTTGTTTTGCCTCTAGGGGCACGTGCTATGTTATTCTAGGTCACTAGTGACCTATAAGCCTACGTGAGCATGTGTCCACATCAAAAAAACAGCCACAGAGAAGCAAATAATCCAAGGTATCATTTCAGCCTATAGGGAAGGTTGTTTCCACCAGGTCAAGTTTGGCTCTGTCAAAAAGCAGAGCAGAGCGGAACCGAGAAGTGCCAAAGCCAGGGCTCCTCACCCTCGACAGGAAAGTAGTGTGGTGCCAGGGGAAAGGCGCTCCTCGGGGCTCTGACCTTTGCAGTGAATTTGATTTGAGCATCAGCCCCGGGTGGGCGCGGAGCCGCCGCGCCGTGGCAGCTCCCGCCAAGGGCGCGGGTGGGCAGAGATAGGCACGCACCTCACGCAGGTCTGTGTGATCGGAAATAAACTCATAGGGGAACATCCAGGCTCTAAATAAATTAGATTTTTATTCCTTTCTTTTACAAATATCTTATCTGTGAAGTCCGACTGTTATTTTTCTAAACAACATTTACTACCTCTTTGTAAACGAGATAATATAATTGTTGTTTAAAAAATTGAAGTGATTGATAGAAATAAATTCTCTATATAACTGACAACGAGTATCAGTTGAATATTTCATTCGGTGAGTTGCAATCCCGCTCCTGTGACGATTGTTTTGTCTAAACTACATTGAGGGCTTCTGCCTATCTAATTTGGTTTTATTGCCAAGTTAAAGTTAGATATGAAGCAGGATGTTCGTATAAATATGAATCAACTTTTTCAAAATTCTCCTGTCTAAATTATGCCGTGGAAATAAAACACGGAAGATGAGAAGGAGGGGAAGTTGTGTTTCCCAAAATTGAAAGACAGTAAAAAATTTATCATAAAAATAAAATAAATCTCCAGATGACGACAGTAAAGGTAAATCAAAGAACAACTGTTTGCAATATCACTTGTACTTTTCCTGTTGGGCTGCGTAGTATTTTACCGAGTGGAAGTGCTGGCAAGATGTGTAGGTATCCGCTTACATTATAAACTGCAGTTGGTATAAATATTGTGTTCCAGAGAACAGCTTTATCACACGCTTCCAAATAACAGTCTTTCAAACAAAAGACACACATCAGGTGTCATTTTATTAATGAATGATTCTCTGCCCGATAAATATGTAAAGTGACTGCTTTCTGCTCGGTTCCTCTCGCCGCCGCCCGTCCCGTCCCGCCGCCACCGCCTCCGCCGAGGAGCGCGGAGCACCGGCCGCCGCCCTGCTCGCCCAGCAGCCCCGCTACTGACGCCCTGTCGGTAGCGTACAGTCCGACTCCAGGTCTCCTCCGTGAAGGCTTTAGTGGGATGCCTGGGACTCCAGACTTCAGCGATCAAATTCACATACAAAACGCTCCCGCCAAATGGCAATATTTTTTTTTCCCCTAAAGTTTTGCCGTATTTGCCCAATTTCGTCAAAAGAGAGGTTCATGAAACGAAGGATAGGTCAGATTTATATCAGGGCAACCTTCGCCTGTGTCAGTTATGAATTTCTCAGGTGCGTGATTGCACCTCACCCTGCACATCTCTGTTGCAGAAACAGTCGCCGGACAGTGCCTGAACTCAGCCTTTTCCACATACGGTCCCAAACCTAATCTGTTAGTACAGCTTGACAAGCCATGCCGTGAATGGGACAGAATAAGAATCTGTTGATTAGCATGGCCACAAGTTCGCTTTTCTGACCTTATATCCTAGCCTGGCCAGTTGTTGGGTTTGGTCTGGTTTGGGCTTTTTTGAGCTGACGCTTATTCTACGCGTTAAATGGTCGGCTCTTTAACCAGCAATCATCAGACATTAATTTATACGGCTTTTACAAATACCTAAGCTATTTAAAATGCTGAACTGGGTTGTGTGTGGCAGGGAACATCTATCTATTGAATAGGCAGTGTCACACGGTAGCATGCTCTCTTGTCAAGGGTGATTGTGTTTTAGGCAAACATTTGAGCAAACATAAAGGCAAAGGTCAAGTACTGTTCAGTTGCAGTGTGTGCTAATTCACCTAGCTAACCAATGGGGCAAAAGTTGCATTTTCTGCGAGCACCGCAGATCAAACCTCTGCGAAGAGCATTATTAGCTGTGAGCCGGCTGTGATCGCTGCCAGACAGCTCCCGGGTGGAAGGGCTGGAGGCTCCGAGAGTGCCCGGGGTGCGTCGCCTGCACCTCCCTTTGCTAACAAGCGCCTTCCAATAGCTGGTGCTTATTGTCCTGTTTTGCTTCTCCCCCCCCACCCCCCACCCCCCCTTTTTTTCACCCTGCTATTTATTTCATTCCCTGCATTTTCTTCCTCCCCCTCCCCATTCCTTGGACAATACGAAGCTGGTCTGCCCATCGCCGGCCGGCTCAGTGCGCTGAGCAACTCCGGAGAAACTGGGCGAGGGGAGACCAGTGGCAGGAAAGTGCAGTTTGACTCCTCATTGAAAGTGCGTGGGGAGGAGGGAGGAGGAGGAACCGAGTTACTTTATTATGCTCATTCCTCCCCACGTCGTCGCAATAAACTAAAGGCATGTTTTGAATAGGAAAGGCTGAAATTTATCTCTGAGGGTGATCTGCCTGCAGAATTTTCCAAGCAAACCTTATTACTGCTCTTAGGAAATTTTTTCCTGTCATCCAAAAAAATAGAGAGGAATCAAAGGACTGGGTGGTGGCTGTCACACTCTCAGCTTTAGAAGCCTCTCTCTTTGGGGGGGGGGGGGGGGGGGGGAAAAACCAACCCCCCCCCCCTTCTGTTGTGCGTCGTGCGGGGGGGGGCGCTTTTGGAAAAAATTGTCTTTTTTTTTGAACCGAGGGCGGT
>JANHGN010018857.1:107810-136968 GCA_024605025.1 Megaceryle maxima | reverse complement strand
CACTGGCCAAAGGAGCTAGAATTGCATTATTGGAAATAATTTAAAAAAAAAAAAAAAAAAAATATTTGCTGATGGTTTATCAGGGATTGCTCTGTGAGAAACTTCTGCTGCTTTCCTGGGAATGAGCAGCAATCACAGTACTAATTATGATAATGATGATGAATGTTTCGAGGCATTTTTCTGCTGATGATCCCATAGCAGTGACAAAATCTGAGCAAGCAGCAATTCATCTGAAGATGAATTCCTGATCTATGGCAGTCCCAAGAGAGGCACAGACAACAAGAAGGGGAAAAGTACTGAGGGAGTCACTGATGGGGAGAGGTTGAGCCAGCAGATGAGGCCGGCTCCAGACCCCATTAACACAAATGCCTGGCTGAAATTCACTCTGGACTACAAGGCTTTGCAAACCTCTATCGGGATGGTCCCAGCCATGTGTGAGCCAGATACCAGCTCTGCATCTCCTCCAGAGGAGGACTCTGGTAGCTCTCGTGACCTATTCAGCTTCTGGTTCCCAGAGAAGCCAAGGCTGACTTTTCAGAGGTGTTGAGCTTTGACTGGCTCAGATTCAGGCTGTGCATTACACCTTGTGAAAAGCCAGACCCCAAAAAGCAGATTTTCAAAGAGGAACTTCTAACAAAGGAAATTAATTCAGTGTTGTACATGGTATACAGGTTTTAAAAAAGTAGAATCCACATTTGTTTGAACTTACTGGATTTTTAAAGGCTTCATGCACACAATGGCAGCAGAAGGGGTGAAAAGATCGCTATCAGAAGTAGTAGTAACAGGTGGCACCTGCAGCAAGAAGGTCTGGCAGATAACAAAGAGATCAGTACCCTGCAGTCTTCAAAACTCTTGAACTCCCATCTCCAGGGCCAACTCCAGAGGCAGATTCATAAACTCTCGTTTGGAAGATGTCCAACCCAGCCCAATCCAGACCTATGGAGAGAGCAGAGAAGCATTACAAACAGTGCTGGGATTGGCGCCCAGCATACGCACAGGTTGCGGTGGTGGGACCTCTTTTGCATCCATCAGGCAGATAAGCAGCTACTCACACACATAATCCTGTGGGCCCAAGCAGAGCTATTCACCAGCTCTTCACCCTGCTCCAGAGCATCACCCATTCACCACACTTTGGGCAGAAAGTTGTTGTCTTGCTCTTTGTCACTGTGTTTAAGTGACAACTACATCTCCCTGTTGACTCCCACAGTGCAGCTGCCCATTTCCACAGTCAGCCAGTAACCCCCTCTTTTTCTCCACCTCTTCTGCTGTTAAATATCTCAGATGCTGAAAAGCTTCCTTTTTACATGCTCCTGGCTTATTAGTACCCTTCACGCATCGCAATTTTCTGCATTGTCTCCTTCTCCACCTTTGGGTCATTTCTTATACACAGGAAACAAGAACAGGATGGCAAAGTTTGCATGAAATATTTATTCTTGCCTGGGAGAAAACGCAGACTGCTGACTCAGGCTACGTTCACAAACAGTCCAAACACTGCAAAATATATAGTCCCAGCACTCCTCCAGCCGTGCGTTTTCCCACTCTAACCATCCAACACGATTTGTTTGTACAATCAGCCTCTTTGGAAATCTCCCACCTTGAGGAGCTGCTCTTTGAAAAACACCAGGGGGAAAAGACTAAAAACTTTTTGAAAGGCGGCCTGAGGTTGAGTACCCACTTACACCTAATCTCACCCTAACGCAAGTCAAAGCTGTGAAATGTGCTGTCAGCATGGAAAAGGTCCCCGACAGCAACCTTTTGTCCTCTTTGGTGGGTACATATGCACTGGTGGAAGCTGCCATGAGCTGTGCTCCTCAGTGACCTTTCCTTCACAGACGGAAATGAACTTCTTTCCTTCATCCTGACATCTGCGAGCAATCTGAGGCTGCTCCATACCACACAGCTTGGTTTCCTAGCATTTTGGTGAGGAAAGATCACGTGGATGAGCCGAAAAACATTTTCCAGTTTGCCCATGGGTCTCACCTCTGGTTGTAATCACTTCATGGAAACCAAAAGTAGAGGAGAAGCAAGATTCACCCAGCTGCCTTTTCTTTTTCCCCAAACACTCTTCAAATTTGTCTGAATTCCTACTTTTCAAGTGAAGAGTGGGAGGGCTTCATTAAGTAGTTATGGAAACACCTAAGGAAAAGAAGCAACCTAATAGTTGATTTACATGGAGGTGAAAAAACAAATCTGGCCTCAATCAGGGAAATCTGGAGTCATTCTGGAATTTTATTGTGCAAATACCAGTCGTCTTACCCCAGAAGTCACCCAGTTTCCTCTGCAAAGGTCTGTTCCTACTATCTCAGTCACTTTTCAGTGTTTTCCCTTGCAACTTTTGTCTTCTGAGACATTTTCCAGAGGGTGAGGAGAGGTGATCACAGGTCTGTCTCTGATGCCCCACATAGCCCGTGGAGGTCACTGGCAATGTCACTCATAAGAACATGTTTTGCTGGCTTAATCAAGGCCAGATTCCCTGGGAGGGCTGGGATCCAGGAGACAGAACTTCCAGCCTGCCCAGCCGCATCCGTTCAGCATATGCTGCCTGATGCTGCGCAGCCCCCATCTCCACCCTGGCTGGGACTACCCCTGGTTAATGATGCTCCTGCGGATACCAGCAATAAAGGTCTAATTAACTTTGGTGAGTTCAGACCTTGCTCACCTCAGAGGGATTCTGAAAATCCCATTTGTCTCACCTTCTTGGTCCATGGGTTCCCCTGGAATGATATCGCTTCCTTTGCTTGCACTGGAGGTAAAATGTCTTACTCCTTGTTTGTGGTCCTCTATGATCATTCCTCAGCACCGGGAGGCACAAACAGGTAACAGTGTACGGCACCACCTGAACTCTGCCAGAGGTGACATTGGGGTTTTAATCAGCTAACATGAGAAATATGTTGGGGTTCAGTGCGTGGCTGGATTCCTTTAGGTGAAGCGAGAGAAACACCCTGCTGCTAACAGCTGTGCCAGGGCTTATCTCCTTTCCTCTGCTTCTGGTTTATTAATGTTAGATCCTGCTCGATTAGCTGAGCTGCCTGCACTGCTTGTGCTTCCCTGCTCATCCGCACAGATCACTTTCACAAATGGTGTGACCTCTTCTTTCTCTGGTTACTCTGCAAATACCATTTTATATGAGCATGTTTTCCAGTCCTCCCAGCTGCACTGAAGTGACTTTTCCTATAGCAAGAAGTTAGTCCAAGGTTTTGCTGCAGCCTGGATGGTTATGTTGGAGCTACAGGGAGCTGTCACGAAGACTACGTACTTCTCTCATGTTTCACTCCTAGGCCACTATTTTTTTTTTGCAACTTGAGCTCTCTATTTTTCTTGAGCAGGACCTACAGTCACCGATGCTGCACGCGGTCCAGTCCAGTGCTAGGGTTGGGCAAAGCTCCCCTCACTTCAGGGAGCTGGGAAAAGATGTGACTCTCCTATTAATCCTAAAGAGAGCAGTTTGCAGTAGAAACTGCAGGAAAAAAGCTTTCACTTCCCCCTCCTCCTCCTCCCATCCTCCTTGCGGGCGCTGCTGCTCACCCACATTTTCCCAAGCGTTTTCTATGCTTTATTTTCATGGAGTCGAGGAAGCAACTCACTCTTTGGGATTTACATGCCTTTGAGGTAAAAGCAGAGCAGCTTTGAGAGATGAGTTCTTCTCTCTGCTGCCTGCTTTGTGGCTTACAAACCATGGGAGAGGGATTTTGCAGCTCAAACTTTGCAGCCTTTTTTAGTCGCTAAGTGGACACCTTTGCTTTGAACTGCAGAGCATTGCAAGCAGTTTCTGCCCAGTGTCCTGACTCTTAGTCCAAATTCTGCAAAGTATTCAAGATTTTCATGGGCCATTTCTTTTTTATTCCTCATTTTCTTTCCTTATTCCTTTTTGACCCACTTTGCTTGGATAAATAATTTCTGCAGGGTAGGAAGTGCAGCCAAAGTAAGTAGCTTAATGTCTTTTCTTGGTAAAAAGAATCATAAAAATTATCAGTCTCAGATTCACTTTGTCACTAAATTAAAACTATGCTCAGACAGGATGGAAAAATATTGCAAACAAAAACTCCATAAAGAGCCTGGTTCCAAAACAGTTAGCCCCTTCCCAAGTTACTTACCATCAGGCAATAAAATTGTGCTTTCAGTTGGAGTGTAAAGGCAAAGCTGGTGGTAAATCTGAAAGTGGTTTTCACCCAAACTTTGCCTGGTGGCCTCATCAATCTTGTATGATCATTCATCCCATGTTGTCCTTATAGAGCTGAAATCAAAATGGAACAATAGAGGGTTGGTTTTTTGATACCACATCACATTATATCAGAGGGGGTCCTGCAAGGGGAGAGAGAGGGACATCATTCACTGCTAATCTGGGCTGCTTGCAGCCCATGGGCTGGAATATCCCAGGGTTTGCCTTTGAAGTCCCTGCAGTGAGTGTGGCTCTTGCATACCCAGAGACACCCATCAGTCAGCTCTTGAGATGTCAAAATTTCCCTTTTGCATTGAAATTCAAGAACAAGAGATGCAGCCCAGTACCTCCCTAGGAGACCTCATTGGGTTTTGGCTACCCAGTAGGAGTGATAGGATTCCTCATCTGACACATGGTATCTCCCACAGCTAGACAACTGAATGTGGCCCTACCTAAGGATTCTGCAAAGAGAAAATTAACAAGACGTGGCTGTATCTGAACTGGCATGAAATATGGAGGCACACGGTGTTTTTCTTCTCTTTACATCTCTGTCTTTTTTCCACTTGGTCCTTAGGTGATGCCATTATAAGGAAAGATTGGGGTTTTTTTTCCTGTCAATGTTAGAACTGGTCACGTTACCCTAATCCCCCACAGCACTTACCTGATCATGTCTGCACATACTTCCAGCACTCCAAAGTAGCCCATCTGTAGATCTTAAGAAGCCTGAAGTTATGTCTTTCTTTGCCGACTCTAGATAACCAGGTAAAGCTTTGTCCATGCTCTAAGAACAGATAATAAAATAAACAGAGAAATTCAGATAAACTGTAGGCAAAACATAGCCTCAAAACTCATGTTTAGTTAATGTAAATAAAGATGATGGTTTCATTTATTAAATTCCAGCGATTCACTGTGTTGTCCCACCTTGCCTATATGGCATTAATAACCATTATAGGGTTGTTTACTACATTAAGCCAATCTGGTCATTGCATTTCTGAGAAGAAACACTTGTGATTAAAAAACTCCATAGTGGAAAAGACTGAAACATTTACTCATCTGCCCCAATAAAAGTCTTTCAGGAGATGAAGGGGAAAAGGGGAAAGTAATGTTTTCCAGTACTCACCAAAGCTAGAATTTCATATGAAATTTTAATTCATCATATATTCTTAAACCTAGAGATCTGATCTGGGTAGGATGATGTTTGTGTATCGTGTGTCACAGAGACAGAAAGTGCTGCTCAGAATACACACAGATAGCTTGCCAGGGATGATTTTGCACTTGTCAATTTATTGCATCCACGTATTGATAATATTAATACACTTATCTATTGAATTAATAGGATGGGCTCCTGCCAAGAGTGGAGTGCACAGCACGGTGGATCAGCATGCTGTGCTGCCATTCAGGCACCCCTGGGATTGCCACATGAAGTACTGCACACACATACTGGTGCCCCAGTCCTGCCCATAATGCACCAGCACTGGGTTGCATGGCCACGGAGAGGTGTCATACATCTCCTTAGGGTTTTGCATCCCCTCTATTGAGTTGAGCATATTTTGGCTGTGTGAGGACTGGGGTTCTGTGGTTCCCCATGTGAAGATGATGCCTGGCGATCTCAACTCAGACAGGTGCACAGCTCTGTGGACTCGAGCCCAGGGCCAGCTCTTCTCCTTCCCACAGCCGTGTGCTTGCTGCTCCATCACCACAGATTTATTTCTATGCTTGATTTGTAGGAATAAAAGAGCCAGATAAGAAATATGGTTTTAATAGTAATGTCACCAGTGAATGCCAAGGATCTTGATATGAGCCATTAAGTAAAAGCAGGGGTGGAATGAGCATCATTTGTCTGTTGCCAGCTTCTTTCAACTGGCTTTCATTTAGTGGAGGAAAAAAACCCCATCATTGCTATCCAGGTAACAGTGAAATATATTTGTTGTCAGCAACAGGTCAAAATGCAGAGATGTTATTCACAGCAAGCTGACTTCACATTTTCTGAGCTAAATGCTGGATACCTTTCCTCAATTATTCACATATGTTTTCTCATTTAATAATAACACACATACTGTCCACTAAAGAAAGCTTCAATTTTACAGGCTTCATGATGTTCAACTAGAATACATACGTCTGCTCGGCCCTTTCTTGTTCCAGAAGCTGAGCCAGTGGATCTCTGACATGAAATAAAGAAAGGTGCCATTACAAAGTGCATCCTCTTAAAATGCAAAAATAAATTTACCCACCAAAAAAGATTGCAAGTGAGGAAAGTTGTAACGATGCAGCTGCAGCAGAGTGACTCAGATAAGAAGCAAAGTGAGACTGATGGTCACAGTATAATAGCTGACCCATTTTTTCCCCCAGCACAAAAACACTTGATTGTTCAGCATGTTTAGAGGCGGTTGCCACAGTGTGCCAGCATAACATGCTGCATTCCATGGTGAAATAGCATGTATGTAATGTTACATGATAAATGGCCGTGCTTGCTGCTTAGCAAGCGCTCGGTAACTTTGATGTATGATTTTATCTGGTGTGTGGCGTGTGGCAGCAGAATTGCCCGGGTAAAAGAGTTATGAGCTCTGGTCTGACAAACACATCGGCTCTGTTACAAGTGCTGGAGCTGCATGGCAGATGGCTGGCTTTCCTTCTTGCTCTCTTTCTTTTTTCTACCCTCTCTGTTTCAGGCCTTCTGCAAAGCAAATTCCTTTTCTGCCCACATGGATTTAGACTGCTTTTCTATCAGCTTGGTTGATGCTTTTTCCCACCCCTTAAATCCTGCATGGGTGCAAGGCTTCATTTGCCTTCAGAAAAGCAAGGGCAAAATTAAAATATCAAGGGTGAGTTGGCCTCGTGTGATGCCTCTTTGTACATGGCTTCAGAGATACCCTATGAACACTGATCAGAGCTATGGGCAGGTTCTACAGCTGATCTGTAACAGAGAAATAATGGTCTGTTCCCCCATATAAAAAGCATAAGGATACTAAGGGTGGAGTCCATCTAGGAAAAAGGGAGCTCAGTGGCAGTAGGCATGGCTGGAACTAGGTAAGGAGGAATGTCTTCAGTCAAGGATATGCTAGGCAAGGAATGATGGGTGGCAACAGCCGTGGTTAGAAAGTCCAGTTCCTGAAATCTGTTCATATCATCATTCATGTCTCATTTTCAGCCCTGTGGCAGCAGGGAGGTGCCAGCTCAGGAGACGCTGCCACAATGGTTGACGCCGTGCTCATCATTGTTACAAATGTCCTTGTCAGGTGTTGGATCCAGAGAACTGGGCTGCTCACCAGTGGGGGTTTCAGTTTCCAATAGAAAAAACAAACATTGAGAACACAGATGGTATTGACGCAACCAAATCCCATGTTCTCTCTGGAAAAAAGTTCAGTGGGAGATTTTTGACCAGCACCAAATATACTTTCAACCAAGATAGCTTAGTGATCCTCCAAAGATGAAAGACTGAGGAGTTTCAGATTCCTCTCCTGCCATGCATCACTTCTGGGTGATGCCTCAGCAATCAGGCATTAAATAGCGTCCTGCGACTCACGAGCCCCAGTGTTCTTAAAGAGATCACTTTCAAGTGTAATGCAGTAAAACCTCATATGATTTCCATATGTCCTGCTGCCTGAATATTTTGCAACTGTTTCATGACGAAAAAAACTTATAAATGCATTATCTTGACAGGAGCAATTCTTGAAGTAGCAGGAGATACGATAGCAGAGACTTTGAAAGGGGGTTGTTATTATCCAGTAGCATTTTCCACTGTATGTCTATGAAATTTATGTCAATGAGTCACATCCTTTCAAAAGAAAGAATGAAAAGTGCCCTGTAGGACAGGTGAGCTCCTCCCCAAGCCTTCCCATGACTATTTAGCTCCAGAGTTGCTTGCAGCCCTGCCAGCAAGGCTATTAGCTGAACAAGCCACAGATCCAGATGCCTTGGCTAGGAAAGAAAATGATCCAAGCTTTGACATATGGGGTTTGCTACAGCTGTGGCCACAAGTGCTGACTCCTTTGCTGGAGGACACAGAGGGGCCAGATGGAAAGAAGAACAACGCTACCACTGCTGCCCACAAAACCAGAGGATCCAAGGCAGCCAGCAATGAAACAGCACACATACCTCTGACAGCACGTAAGTGGCCATGATAGCACGGCTCTGGGGAGGACATGGCTCTGGGGGGGGGGAACACGGCTCTAGGGAGCTCCAAGTGTTGTGCACAGGAGGCAAAAGCCTCAAGTCTGGGCCTCCCAAGCATTCCCTACAAGGCTGGAAGTTGTTTTGTAAAAGCTGGGGACATCTCCTTTCTCTGGACTCAAAATCTAAAGGACTGATTTTGATGCTCGAGATTATTATTATTTTTTTCAGAATAATGACCTGAGGTTTTGTGTCCATTCTGATACTCCTTAGAAGGCTCTGTTTTATGGAGAAGGCTGAGCACACGCTTCTCTGCAAACCCCTGCCTGAAGCCCCACAGCCATTATCACAGCATCATGGCCCAAAACTGGGACTGTATCTCTGGAGCTGTTCCTAGACCAGTCTATCAGCAGAGTAACAAGTTGTGTGCATCTGCCACACTTCAGAAATGTGGGAGAAGCTGTGTGGCAAAGGACAACCTGAAGCAGCAGCACCAGGTTCAGCAGCTCTGCCCTGTTCATGAAGGCTCTGTCTCCTCTTGCTTCTGTACAGAGCTGAAACCCCAGTGACAACCTCAGCTGTAAACAAAACTGATGGCTTATGGCCTCGTCTCAAACATAATGTGGATTTCTGCTGCATGATCCAGTCCTGGTTGTACCTGTCTGCCTACTAATGGTTTGTAGGTTCATTTAATCTCCTGACTTCGTACCCCACTTTCTTCCTATGGAAAGCAGCAAATTTTCCTCTCTGAACCTGACTTCAAATGTCAGAGCTGGTCAACCTCTTCAAAGCAAGATATTTCAAATGCAACTTCTGCATAGGGAATGAACCCTAAATAGTGGTCCTAGTGTTAATAATTGCAAAGCTGATCCACAGGTAGATGACAAAGCTAGCCTGGAAACCTCCTACACCTGCCCTAGTAGGTAGCATCAGACTTGGATGATGTAGATACTGATGTAGATGGAGGACTTCAAAAGCAGAAGCAAAAGGAGAACAACAGACCCTTGGCCATAGTCACTGGTCCAGAGCATTTCTCCTGGCACACCAATGGACACAGCTCTCATACATGGCATGCAGCTGACCTGCCTTGAGGCCAGGTGGGATTTAGTGTTCCCCTGAGGCAGGTCATGGGAGCATAGCTGTCCCCTGCAGATCTCTTGGATTACCTCAGAGAAATTTTGGGTTAAGTTAGAGAATCCATGAGAAGAGGTCTCCTTTACACCTCTTCTTCACGTGCATTTGCTTCTTCACGTGCATTTGCTTCGCTTAGCATGGAATTGCATCCCCACCTTTAGCTGGGAATTAAGAAGATAACTCATGCTGGCGGGGGAATAATGTTGTGTTAACTGCTCCAAACACCCGGGAGAAGCTGGTTAGATTGCATGTTTTCAGTGCGAAGGCTGGTTCAGCTCTTTGTGAATTTGTAGTAAATCAGCACTTCATAATAAGAACAAATATTTCATTCTCACTTAAAAATTACTATGGTTAGAGGCTTGTAATATGTAGTTTTCATACAGGGGTTACATGACAGGAACTTAAATCTATTCCATTTTCATCTCTAATTTAAAACGTGTCATTTTGATCGATGAATTAGTAAAGGAACCCAAGATAATTTTGAAACTACCAGCTTAGTAAAGCTGCCTGACCTTGCAAATAACCTTTCCAGTTTAGAAGCCTTTAATAGCTTAACTATTAGCTAATCTCCTGGGAAACACTTTCCCTGGGCAAAACTAGTATGGAAACATAACACCCGTAATAAGGTTTCCATCTTTCTTCTATCTTGATCTTTTTAATTAATTGCCACTCAGTAAAAACATAAGACTGGGAGGCCGGGGATAAAAATCCTTGCAAGGGGAGGGCATGAGTTAACTGTAGCCTGGTTCTATCCTTTACCTGCCTTTTTTTGCATAGATTCATTAGGTGTTGAAATATATTAGCAATTGTTAAGGCATAACTGCTGCTTGATTACTTGACACTTTTGGCTGAAAGCTGTGAAATAGATCACTTTGTAATGGAAAAAAGCTGCTCCTGCTTATAATGAGCAAACAGTTTCAAACCTTGAATGTTTTGCAGGGCACCTCAACAAGCCCCTGAGAGCTTTTGTGTTGGAGGTGGTTCTTGGGTTTTGTGGGTTATTTCTTTCTGGGGAAGGGCAGTGGTTTTTCCAAGGGCAACCAAGGACTGCAAATAGGCGATTTGTTAAGAGTTAAACAAAAGAGAGTCGTGTATAAGTGAAGTGGATAGGGTGCAAATTCATTGCTTAGGTGAAACATGGACTAACATCTAGCCTAAACCAGGTCTCAGGTTCCTAAACATCCTACTTAGCTTATTTTTCCAAAGTTTCTAGTGCTGTTTTATCTAACAGCCCTCTAATACAAGCATTGTGTTGAATTTTTGAGAGGTTCTCCCCATAGCTGCCAAAAGGCAGCCTACCTCCAGGTTGAGCTTCCTTCCAGTTAAGGACAGAGCATCACTGTGCCAAGCACCCAGGGAGACCTTGGGTGGCTGCTGTGCTTCAGGTGCTGCCATCCCCACTGTGTTTCACCCTTTTAACCCTATTAACTATTGCCGTTCCAGGAATAAGAAACCAGAGGTAGGAAACTGAAATGAAAGGTCCTTTCAAATCACAAATATTAATATTTCTATTTAAAAAACCAAAACACAACAAAACAAACAACAAGCAGCCTTGTCCCCTTGTTTGTTTGTTAAAAAAAAAAAAAAGAAACAAACACAAAAACCCAACAGCTTATTTTCGAGCACTTGGCATCTTGCTGGGACAAAGATCATCCACCATGGAAGTGAAGGCACAGTTTATCTAGCAGTAACATGGCTTGTGCAAGGGAATGGAGCCACCAGGGCTTTGTCATCCTCAGGCTTATTTTAGGCTGCTGAGGTTTATTTTGTGGGCCTGCACTTCAAGCGTTCTGGCTATGTGAGTGAAGGTAAGTCCCCACCCCAGCACGGTGACACAACCAGCATCTGCTCTGGCACCACCCGTCTAGGCTCTTGATCTCCAAACATCTCCTTCCCCACTGAGACTGTGCAGATACCGACTGCCTGGGATGGACTGAGCTCAGGGTCCTGCTCTGCGGGCTCTGTTTCTAGTGAAAATGAGCTTCAGCCTTGCTCGGTGACTGGTGTTGCCTGGTGACCTTTGAACCAGCACTTAAGCCCTGGAGCACAGAAATTAGACTTCAATCTGGAAGGACCTCTGCTCCGACAGATGACCTGTTATTTTATCTTGAACAGCAGCAGCCGTGGACGAGCATTGGCACATGGCTTTTAGAGCTAATCACTCATGCTCTTTGAGGAGAGCAGGAATTTTACTCCCTCCCCCTTCAGCAACCTGGGACTTTATTGCATGTCTGGATCGTTTCAGGCTGATCCTTTTTCTGTTTATTTCCCCCAGGCTCGAACTTCTGATACAATCCCTGAACCTCTCTAGTGCACTTGAGACCACTGAAGCCAACCCCTTCCCCTCCTGCAGGTCCCCATTATCCACCTCCATGAGCCACCTGCTGTGTGTTTCATCCTTCTGGGACCTCCTCACCAAACCCTGAGTCTCCCACACCAAAATCCTGTCTTTTTGTCTCTTTCACTCCAATCATTTATCCCTGATGATGCAGAGGTAAAAATCCAAGGAAGAGGCAAGAAGAGGCAGCTCCCTCCACCCCCCACCCCCTTCCTTTCTCTCCTACCAAGCCTATAGGGAAGGCCTGAGACTACAACCAAATTAGAGAAATTTTTCATGCCCCGCAGCTCCTAAATATTTGTAATTTATTCAGTCCAGTTCTATTCTACCTAATAAGGGCTCCCTGCAAAGACTGAAGTGTGATGTAGCAGCACACAGGCTTGTGGCACGAAAGAGTGGCAAATATCACAGCTGGCTGAGGGAGGCTGAGATTCAAACCAAGACCCCTTGTGGGTCAGACCCTGAACTGGTTCCTTCAAGCAGGTGTTGATGAGAGGCTCGTACCAGCCCCTGTGACACTGTCACGAGGAGAGAGTTTATAGGCTCCCAATGGTCAGGATGAAACCCTGTGAGAGGAGAAGCAGGTGCTTGTGTGACCTCCTGGTCTTGCTGGCTGTGATATCAGATGTGGTGACTGTTAGAAACAGAGATGTTCAGCATCACAGGAGACTGTCTGAAGAGTGATCCTGCACTTCTGGTCTTCATCATCCCTGGACCATTTGCATCCCACATATGCTCCAAGTCTAAACACTGGATGCACACACACGGCTTTCTTGGAGGTCCCTGAGCTGGTGGCACTATACCTGTCCTCATAGCAAACTGCCCTGCAACCCACAGAGAAGCCATTTAACAAAAATGCTGGACTGTAAAGCTCCTGTCTGGCTTGGGACATTGCAACTGCAGAAGAGAATTCATGGCCTCTCGCAGAGGACTGCACTCAAAGTAAATAATATTATTTCAGAAAACAAAATTCATTTTGCAGCCCGAGACCAACTGCAACAGGATACGAAGCAGGGGAAAAAAAGTAAAAATGCCTTGCCCCTGGGGCTATTTATTATTTATACACCACTGTGCCTAGATAAACTCCTCCTTGAAAGAGGAGGACGAAAATAATTCTGCAATGTGGAAACAAACTACCTATTTAAAGTGATTTTATGCCTGAATGGCCTCATTATAAAAACAGTCTGCATGCAATAACTTTTTACCTTTTTCTACATTATCCAATGAACTGCTTTTTGTCACTCTCACCAATTCCAGCACTTTCATGCAACCACCTTGGTGGAAAGGCTCCGTGGTTTCCTTAGAAACGTCTTCCTTCCTGGATGTTGACCCACGGTGGTTGAGGCAGCTAAACCCTGGAGAGGTCCTGTTCAAACAGGAAAGAGCAGACAGTTTAATGGCCAGCTTTGCAGCTCTGTTCCTCCACAGTTTACAGTAGTTGGGAGCTATTAATAAAAGGAAAAATCATAATGAATGTTTCTTTATTTTACAGTCAGCTTTGTTTTGGTGTTTTCGACAAATGCTGAATCTGTAGCTCACGGGGCTATTGTTGGACAGTGGTGGGGTAGAGTTAATTTGCTTGCAAAGAGCTGGTGCTTAGGAGAGGGCTCCTCATGTGCAAATGTACTTTGTCCTTTGGAAGAAATACATGCTGTTGAGCTTATAGGTGCATTCATAAGTCAGGAGCACAAGGGAGGCAGTCCGAGAAACCATAAATAATGTCACCTTTCGAGTGTTTTGCAGCACTCATACATGAATGCTCTGCAATGTCTGAGCAGGAATGAGAGGCTGGAGTCCAGCAGTCTGTAAGAGAGCTGGGAAAAACACTTGTCAGGCCAGGACATTATTAAACTAGGCTTATCTCCAGCTCTGCTTGTGGCTGAACACTCATTCCCAGGGACAGGTATCCATCTCATGCATTGATCATTGCCACTGGACTTACTGGAGACGTTGTTGGCAAAGTGGGAGGAGGCTTCAGGGTGACCTTCATATGAAGGGACTTGGTAAAAACCTTTCTACCACACCTCCTACAGAGTCATCTCTACCCATCTAAGACATCACAGGTAGGTCATGCAGGTATTTCAGATTTGCTGCTTCCTTGCACTTTTATTTACTTCCTGAGGAGCTCATGAAGTCTTTCAGCTATGCTAAGACTTAGGCACTTGGCACTGCTTAAATACTGATGGCATCTTCTAAATGCTGCTTTTTCTCCAGGTTTTGTTTTACACAGAGAATGAAACAACCAATGACAGTTGAATTATCAACACCAAGCTGCTTAAGATCCCAGTATGCACTCCCCAATGTGCTATTCTTGCTGCATAGAGCAGCCAGAGACTTGGTAAATCCATGGTATGAAGAAGAGCAAAATATCTCCAGGACATTTACAGCCTGGTCTAAGTTGCCCACACATTCTGTGGTGAGCATGGCACACATCCTGTCTCCGTCCAAAGGAGAAATGTCTGTTAACTTCAGCGCAGTGTTGTGCTAATGCTGGTACCCCAGGTCAGAGGACAGCCAGGCTGGAGTCACCTGGAACCACCTGCAGAAGCCATGCAGAGTCAGCACAAGTCAGATAGCACAGGGTACTACCCACATGTCTGCCTCTTCTGTTCACCCTCATGGATGCACATTCATGTGCAGAGAGTTTGTGTTACTTACGTCTCTATTGCACTCAGCTGCTAATTCTATGGGGAAATCTTGGTTGCAAGGGCTGGGCATAAGCACAGAGAATCAACACAAAGAGGCAAAAAAGGGAGAACTGTAATTAACAACAACAAAAACAACTTATGCAAGAGCATTTCTCTTAAAGTTTTCAATAGCAAGCATTACAGACAGCAGGTTTTTCAAGCCAAACAGGAAGGAAGACAAATAAACAAACAACCACAGCCAGCTAATGCACAGGCTTTTAGAAGTCAGGTTATTAACCAGGGACCCACAGACAGGAACTGATGAAACACAAATCTCCAGGGAAACAGATGAGGTTTTCAAAGAACACAAACACATAAACCCCTGAGATGTACATATATTTATAAATAAGCCCAGGGAAGAGCTGGACACCTGATTCCCAGGCTGAGGGTTACGAGGTAGAAGAAGAGTCTGAAGACTTGATCCACACTGTCAAAATCTGGAAAAGGCTGTGGATGGTAATTTGGGTACATGCAAAGCTGGGGTAAGATAGATAATATTAGTGAGAGTGACTGCTGCTGGTCTGGATGTGGCAGCAGAAGTGGAGGGCAAAGAAAAGCTGAAGAGTATCTAGAAATGCAGAAGTCAATTGTTAGGCAACTTCACCCTCTCCAAAGGACAGCAATAATTATGGAATAGGGCTCCACAGCACTACACACCATCTTTAGGGCAAAACCACTGCTATTAAGTCATCTCAGAAAGTACAAGGCTCTTGAGGAATCCCGAGCTCTGCTTCAGAATGATCTGTCATAGGCTGTGCTGCCCTTATTCCTTTCCAAATATCTCTTAACCTCCAGCCAGTTTATTTTTTCGATGACACGGTAATGGATAGGGTTTAATACCTAAAGGCAAGAGTTAAATGGTCTCTTGGTGATGTTTAAATTAGCAAATGGACAGTTGTCCCAGAGAGAAGTGGCAAACAAATATTTACTAGTTGTTTCAAAGAACTACAGCCATAAAACTTTGTCCTTCGACTGCAGAAGTGTTTGTGTTTTTACTGAAACCAGTGCTAAAGGTGACAGCTTTATTCCTAACAGAGGTAACATCTGTAACTTCACAATTTACTACCTTCAGGTAACAAAAAAAAACAAACTCAGAATGTGTTTTAATGTACATTGCTCTTGTGGTATGCTAGGAAGATGTCAAGAAAGCATTTAAATACTGTTTTACATGAGCAAAATTACTGTCGGTTTCATTAAAATATCTGATTTGTGACTGCTGTGCTTTTTATCAGAGCAATCACCCACCTTCTAGGCAAAGGGTTCCAGCTAAATGGTGATGTAATAGGACAGAATGGTGTAACAAGGAAAGCGAGAGCAGGAGCATTGGAACGTATAACAGGGCTTGACACTGGATCCAATACTCTTCAAGGACCCCATTAACAACCTGGAGGATGGGGATGGAGAGCACCCTCAGCAAGCTTGCAGATGACACAGAATGGTTGATGGGCGTGCTGCTCTTCAGGGGGACCTTGAAGCTGGAGAAATGGGCCCAGGGGAGTCTCAGGCTGTTCAACATAGGGAACTACTGAGTGAGGAGGAGTAACCCCATGCAGCAGGACAGACTGGGGCTGACCATCTGGGAAGTGGCTCAGCAGTATAGGATTTGGAGGTCCTGGTGGACACCAAGCTGAGCATGAGGAGTCAGAGATGTACCCTCACAGCAAAGAAAGCCACCAGCACCCTGGGCTGCATTAGAAAGAGCGCTACCTTCATGCTGAGGGAGGTGAGCCTTCCCCTCTACTCGGCACTGATGAAAAACATCTGGAGTGCTGGGCTCACCAGGACAGGAAAGAATGGACACACTGGAGACAGTCCAGTGGGGGCCCTGAAGACAGCTGAGGCACTAGAGTATGTCACACCAGGAGAGGCTGAGATTGTTTAACCTGGAGAAGGCTCAGGGGGACCTTATCAATGTGTATAAATACCTGACAGTGAAGACTCAAGAAAACTGAGTCAAACTCTTCTCAGTGGCAAGAGGCAATGAACACAAGTGGAAATACAAGAAATTCCACTTGGAATTACAAGTGAATTCCACTTGCAACAAGGAATTCCACTTGGAACACTGGGCCAGGAGTTTGATAGGTGTACCTACTCTATCTAATCTACCTACCTACTTAAGTCACCATCTAAACTCAAAAAAGATATTTAAACACCTAATTATCCATCAGGATATTCAGAAATACTAAAAGGACATAAGAAATTTTTAGTCTGAGTAGAGACCACATGTAAAGCACTGTTTAACAGGAGTGAAGTTGTCAGAATCTAAGGACACAGATAAATTCTTGTAATCTTGTATAGATATCTCAAGCATATATATATATAGCATCCACATATATACATCACAGATGTATTTCCTAAATTACAGTGACCTCTAATAAGGTTCATGCTGAACAATGAGAAGTTTGGCATTAATTCATTCTTCATTTTTTTCCTTACATTTTCAAGATGCCACTAAAATGTGCTGTTGTTTGGTCATGGTTAACTTAGAGGAAAAAAATCCATTTCTAAGCCTACGTATGGGTTGCTACACTGGAGCTTAGACAGAAAGGCACCAGGCACTTATGAAGGATAAGGAAATGATGAAGGTACCTGGGTATGTGCCATAGTTGAAATTTCTGAGCTTACTTCAGTGCATCTTCAATAAATGCTTGAACAGATGAATGGTCTGAGCACGTGCAACGGGGGTTAGAGTATGCACAAATCTGAGCTTGAGTGCTGCAAAATTTAGGGAAAAGACCCCAAAATCTGTTAGTCTCACTGTGTGCCATTTTCTTACTCCCCCTCTGACACAACAGTAACTGCTCCTGATCTGAGGGCCATGATTTAGTCTAAGTTTATAGAAGATCATGGCATGTACACTTTGGTCCAGCATTTGAAATAACTTGTGTTTCAGTGACCCCAGCATCCTGAGTCAACTTGGTTAAGGAAACATGCACTGAGAGGCCATACAAGAGGGCAGCCCCTCTGTCACTCTGTGGAGACTCATCAGTGCCTGGAGACAGCCATCCTTCAGGCTCTGCTTGCCTACAGTTTCTCTCTTATCTCCATGGACAGCACAGTCACCCTGCAAAACAGGCACTCTTTAAAATACATGGTTTCCAAATGCTTGGCTCCAGGTTTAAAACAAAACTCTGGGAGAATATTCTGATGACTTCAAAACACAACAGAAAGTTTGATGATGATTATGCTCTACAAGAATTTCCCATGTCTACAGGGAAGCTGGTTTTTAGCTTTCTGCTGGGAAAATACATAGCTACTAGTCTGTTTACAGTGGGAAAAATAAATTCTTTTTCAGTATGCAGGAGTGAATAGTGGTTAAAGTATTTCATTGCTTTGTTCTTGCTAATTCACCTTTCAGCTGAAGACTACGACAAAAAAAAAAAAAAAAAGCCATCCCCAAAGGAAAAGTTCATTTTTCTGGGAAGACATGAATTAGCACAAATTAAAATTCTATTAGCATAATTCACTTGGAATTCTAATTGAAATACTTTTGCAATCTCAATTACACCATTTGTTCCTCATTTGATTGTGCAATGCTACTGAATCAAGTTAAAAAGGAAAAGCTGCTGTGTGACTTTCTTAAGGAGACACCTAAGCCTGGGTAGCTGTTCCTGGAAATCTTTGAGCATGTGTCATCAGGCAGCTGGTCCCAGCTTCCCGAGGCTATGTATTCTCTGTCCTTCCTAAGGACACACTGGTATTAGCTTGAAGTATGTCTCTATACCCCACCTAAAAGCCAAGTCACCGAGCTGCCTTCAAGGAAGATTTTACAAAACAAGAAGTAAAAGAAGGAGAGGAAGAAAAATAACTCCAGGATGAATTTAGATGAACTGTTATTAATAATGAAAATTCCTTTATTAACCACTCCAAATCAACTTTGTTGCTGCTGGGGTGGAGAGAGGAAAGTTTTAAAGTCAAGTGAAATACATTAAAGGATGAACTCCACAGTCTGTGCAGAAAGCTGTGACATCAGATAAATCCCTATCCACTATCTGCAAATTTACACTGCTTTTATATAAAATAACTGGACTGTCACCCATGGAGTAACTCTGCTTTCCAGGAGTGCTGAATCCAGAGCTGATAGACACAGTCTAAAAGTCAGATCAGTTTAACGTGGACTCAGACTACTCTCCTCCCTGAAAACTACTGCTTCTTTAGAGCAGAAGGTGAATTTTATAGCAACACCAAGTCCCCTCTATTATGTTATCTTTGCCTAGAGAATAGGACTTTTGACATAAACCTGGAAGGTAGTTCAAAGCCCTGCTGCATAAACACACATCCATTTTTTGTACTTTAGGAATAGGTAATGTAAGAGTTGAAAGGTGAAGGTTATGGCAGTTCGTGTTTATTTCACCAAGAGCCAAGAGATGGGAAACATCTGGCACTTACACACCACGCAAGTCTTAAAAACAAAGAGACCTAGACTTTAGTCCGGCTGAGCAAGCACTGGGATAAAAGCTAATGACAGGCTGCTTATTTAAAGGGAGCATAATACAGAACAGCCATGTAGAGAACCAGGGAGGATTCAGGAGGGGGAAAATGAGGGGAAAATTCAGCTTTGTATTTCCAAGTTAAGGGTCAAAGCCTGACTTCAGTTACACTCCAGTGTTAATCCTGACCTGCAGGATTTATACAGCATGTAGGACCCTCCAGATTTCACCCTTTTCCTCATTCCCAACATGACCAGATACCCAAAACACTGCTCAGAAGTGCTGCTGGTGAGTATTATGGGTGATGATGTAGAAGTCCTCAGGACAAATTGTTTTCGGGAAGATGAGAAGAGAGCCTGAGCACAGAAGTGATTCACAGGGATGAGAGTTGTTGCATCGGTATGAAAAGCTCATTGGCATTTCTTGGGAACAATGCAGGTGCTGAAGCACATTTCTGTGGTTTCCCTGGAGCAGATCTTCACCTGCTTTGCATCTTCTTGCATGCCTGTCCTGATAAAGATCTTTTGTAGAGGGGTGCTCCCTCCTTTAGAAGAATCCCAGGCTGAACATGTTCATTTATTGTGGCAGCTCCTCTTCAAATCTCATCACTTCTGATCTGCCATCTTCTTTGCTCTGTCCCCAGAATAAAATGGTCTCCTCAGTGGGATCCATTTTGACAAGCAGAGACCTACCCAGAAACTGAAGAGTGATGACTCTTTTGCCCCTTACTGCCCACTGATACTGTACAGACCATGATTCCACATCAGCTCATCCAATGTAGATGGGCTACATGGACACCCTTCTGCCTCCCCTCTCAGCTTCCTGACTTTGCCTAATGTCCTGTCCACATCCTACCAGTCACACAGGACCTTCAACTTCCACAAAAAACCAAACCAAACCAAACCAACAAAACAACAACAACAACAAAAAAAAACCCCACAAACAAACAAAACAACAAAAAACAAACAAACAAACCCCAAAACCCCACCAGGATTATTTGTTCCTGATGTGTTATCCATGTGTCATTTCTCAGCCAAGATCATGTATGCTACAGCCACAACATTTCATTCATAGAACCCTACTCACTGCTTTGATGATAGTGCAAGAGCCTTAGAACTAAGGAGAGCTGCAGTTCTTGCTTTTGGCAATGTAAGGTTCCAATCCCAACCCCTCACCAACATCAAGAGCTAATATTTAACCTATTCCCAGAACAACAAGGAAATGCAGATTCCTCTTTCTAAGATTTTTAAAGCTAACTAGTGACAACTGAGCATCCTCTACTTGGTAGCAAATGTGCATGAGAATCCTCTATGACATGCTGGTTTTTCAAGAGAAAAGACCTATCATAGGCATACAACTAAAGGCAACATAAAACCTCTTGATCCCATAACATGTGATAAGGAAACAATGCTTATTGCCCTAGAAAGAGCTTTCTGAGGGTAGATACGTGACAGGAACTGAAGTGCTAATTCTTATTAAGGCTGTGGTTTGCTGTTAGCTGCAAGACCTGTGGTATCATACCCCCAGTGCCATGTGCCAGATGAGCCACACGCTGCTAGAGCATAGACAGACTCCAATTAATGGTTCACATTTATCAAAAAAAAACACCAAAAAAACCAAACACCAAAAAACAAACAAAAAAAACCCCCAAACCAAACCCAACCAAAAAAAACCCAAAAAACCCCCTTTATAACAGCAGGCTTTTTAGCATATCAGTATTGTTTTAACTTCATGTTGGACCAGCTATCTTCTGCCTTTCCACAGCAGGGGTGCAGCTAGCACAGAAGTATAAAGCTGGTATAAATTCCATATCATGTCCCTTGGCTAATTTGACAAAACACAATCATGTGTCCATGCCTGATCCACATTAGATTTATAGTCCTGAGTGAGCTGGTAGTGCACAGATCTGGTATTAATAATCCTGGAACCACAGCCTAAATCTATTAGCTGGAAGCAGTTATATGATTCTTAATCCTATTTTGTGTCAGAGCAGATGACTGCAACCAAGACAGAGCAGAAGATACTTGGTTTTGCCTGGCTAA
Source organism: Megaceryle maxima (assembly GCA_024605025.1). NCBI lineage: Eukaryota > Metazoa > Chordata > Aves > Coraciiformes > Cerylidae > Megaceryle > Megaceryle maxima. The sequence continues at coordinate 116,068 of JANHGN010018857.1, read as the reverse complement.
ACTTGCCCTGAGTCCGAGCTTTTGGGAAGTACAAGCCACTTCAGGTACTAATCTTAAAACTGATGGTTTGAGGTCACTTTATGGGAACTGACCCTAGAAGTCCAAAATACCCAAAGGATGAAGCTTTGTCCTGTAAGAATAGATTCCTTTTACTTGAAAGATGCTTATATCCCATGCAAAGAAACACCATCTATGTTTGGGAACCCACCACTGGAGCAGGATGAAAGCTTACGTGCTTAACATAATTTGCAAGCATGGTAAAGATTTGGAACAGTATTCCCTGAAAACTTAATGAGATCCGTACTGCAAGAGTCCACCATAAAAAAATGCAGCTCCCTTCCTTAGAAGGATTTGCCCATACTAAATATCTGAAAGTCATGATCATGCTGTTTCCTCAGCAATTAGATATTTTTATATACTACATTTCTTTAATAATACCAAAATCTTTTTTTTTTTTAATTTAAAAAAGCTGTCCCCTTACAAACACATTATTAAATTACAGTTTATAGCTCTCGCAGTGGGGTAAATGATGGTTGTTTTATTAAAGTATTTTAAAGAATGGAGTTTTATTGACATGTTGCTCATTGCCAATAGCTGGCCAGGCCCATGAATGCTGCAAAGGTGCAAGCTGCATCTCCCAGAGCCCTTCTGCACACCAAGAGGGAATTTATGCTTGGTTTTCCAAATAGGGGGATATAACACCCATTATCTGTTGAGGGCATTGTATCTTCTCTCACAAACATTGAGAGGTAATTAGACCCTCAGAGGTGGAGGCTGAAGCCCATTACTGTTCTTCTATTTATTCTTATTGTGTTAGCTTGTTTGATTCTTTGCAAATGCTTCTCCACAGCTGCTGGCCCACCAGGAGCTCCTCAACTTGAAGGGCTACACATGCTTACCAATTTGAAAATCATAAATAAAGTGCTGGCAATACCCAGGCTACATAAAGATGCCATGAAAATGCAAACTCATTCCAGTAGTCCAGCTGTGCCAAAGGGCACGTACCTCTTCAGGATTCACTTCTCCACAGTATTACCCTCCCTGGAGCTGGCACTGATATCAAACTGACATCAGGAAAAAACACATCCCAGATATTAAACACAATATCCGGGCCTTGTTCAGAGTCAGTCTCCCATTTTCCCCACTTCCACGGGCTTGTATCTGTAATTGATAACTCCCTGCTCCTGCCATTGTGTTTCCTGATGCTAAAGTGCACTGTGAGAACAGCCTTGCACACGTGTGCGGTCGCAGAGCCGAAGCTCCGACAGCCTCACCAGGGGCTGATCCTGCGGGAGAGCTCCCTTGTCTCCTGCTCCGAGCAGTTTCTGTGCACTGCATTTGGCACTGGAACAGGAAATTAAGGGCTGTAGAAAAGCAACCTTTGGCCTTTAATTCACTTTTTAATAAAATCATTAAAAGAAACCTACTCCCTGCCAGACATTATGGGAAATTGCTTTAATGATACTTGCAAGCAAAACACATTCACTCAACTGCACGCACGGCTTGCTCAATAGCTTCAGCTCACTTATTTGTGTGTTTTCAGCATGAAAATGGTTTGAATTATAAAGTCAGGCTAAAAAATATTATATGAACCAGGCCAGGATAACAACCAGAGGCCAGGTTCTGTCCATTATACACTTCTATGTAAACAACAGTTATAAAGTTTTGCTAGAAAAGATCAGTAAGCTTGAGCCAAAGAGGAGCATCAACAACACAAAAGGACAAAGGGAGCAGAGGTGTTTTGTGCCCTCCTAGTCTACTGGGAACAAAATGGATGCCATTAATGGCACAAGTGATAGGCACACAGCAAACTAAACATGCAGTTTGTGGGAGCAAAGTCCCTTCTGCCCACAGCTAAAAGCCTCAGGCTGTCGCTCCTAATCAGGCTGTTCTCCCGTTGACTTTAGAGTTTGCCATTGCATGTTCGTATAGGCTCTTGTAAAAAAAAAAAAGAAAAAAATAACAGCATTCTTGTAGTAGAGAAGAAGCAAATCTTGCTTTATTAATTGTTAAATTAATAACTTCCCATTTGGGCATGTATAAATCTATTTAAGAAAGGCTTTTAACTGAACTGAGCCTATAAATAGGCAGATGGTTACTGAGGATACCTTAAAAAGTACAGGAGAGACCTGTGCTAAATCAAATTAATTGCTTAGTTACAGCAGTGAAATTTTAAGATGGAATAATTTCTATCTAGGGCAAAATTTGTCCTCACATGCTTTGATTCTTTCTTTCTTTCCCATCGGATAGAAAAATGTTAATCAACAAAGCTGGTAGTCAGTTTTCTACAATCAATAAATTCTAAGTCCAAGCCACAGTAGCTTTTATGTCTGTACGTTGTTAAAGTAAATTTACATCACATGTCAAACATTACACATGAAGACAAAAACAAGGCTGATTTTTAGTCCTAAAAGATATATGTGTATCCATAAAATCAGCAAGCTGTGTCCTGAATGCAGCTGGAAGATCATACTCTGACCAAATGGCTTTTTCTCTAAGGCTGGAGATCTGTCAGACTCAACTGTTTTCCAGAACTGCATCTGTTTCAGGGAGCTTTGGGAAAACACAGGATGAGCCCCTGGTTTTCTACCAGTCCTGGGCAAACCCAAATTTTCCCATTTCCTGGGCTGTGGAGCAGCCAAGGGGTCACACCAGGTTCCCAGAGGCCTTGGGATGACAAGAATCTAGCCCAAATCAGAGCTGTGCCACACACCCTCCCATAGTAGAGAGACAGGCAGCCCGGAAAAGTTTGGTCACCAGAGGGAAATGATGAAGGAAGAAAGACCAAGCTGTGCTAATTAATGACAGGATGACTTGATAGCACCAGTGTGATCTTGAGAAACGTGGGTCTGGTCCTGGCAAGCGGGTCTGAGCAGACACAAGGGAGCAGGGAAGCCTTTGCCAGAGGTGTTGATAGTAGTCCACATTGCTGGGCACCTTCCAGGCAAGGAGAATCCCAGACAAAAGAAAAGCAGGAAAAAGGTAACTAGAAAGACCAAGGCATATGCAACACATCTTACAAGATGAAACTTTAAACCTGTGTTACCTCTAGCCTAGTAAAATGAAACCCAAGGAGGACACAGTATCTCTTAAAAAATATATAGGAAAAGAGCAGTGGAAAGGAAGAAAACATTGCTTTAATTTAAAGAGCAAATGTGGCACAGGAAGGATGGAGTGTAATCTCTGCTGATAATTACATAAACATACAAGGAGCTTCACTGACTAGAGGAAAGAACAGCCAGCACAGCTTTAAGGTTCATGGTTTTACCCTAAAATGCTGGATATAGCAAAATTTTCTTGCAGTGGCCATAATTATTTACTTCATTTTTTTGAAAAAAACCAACCAAAGATATATTGCTAGTCTTCTTTCTAACACTTCGAACTCCAATAGCCCACACCTTGGTGGCTGAGTAACACAGAAGAGATGGAAAAGGTGACACCAGAACAGAAGACCCGCTGATGGGCTCTTCATTAGTGGGAACACCCTCCCTGAAACAACACTGCTTCTGAAGAGCACATGACAAGAGTATTCCCAGAACATTTTCCTCTGTTTTCCAATGACATGACATTAGTTTTTGTGTGGACTCCTTTCTTTGGCTAGTTGTGTCCCTGTTCTTGGCTGGAAACCTCCATGGATGAATAAGGAAAGGAACACCACCTATTCCCAGAAGTAGAGAGGCTTTTTGAACTGCAGTCCTAAACAAAGAGAGCTTCCGTGTACCTTTCCCAGTGAAGGAATTTATTAAAAAATCCATAACAAAAATTAATACATCTCTGAAATGAGCTCTTTTTCTAATACCTCACCAAATTTCTGGGAAAAGTGTTTAGGTGGAGGCAATTTCAAGCTGGATCTAGTTGATATAAACTGCCACCCGGTGAACACTAAAGATTATTTTTGCCTTTGCTAGGCGTGGTCCGGTTTACACTTCAGAGAAGAACTGATCCTCAGATATTCCTGTTGTACAATTAGGGGTTACAACACCAATAGGGATATCATTAGATCACTGTGTGAACTTTCTTCCAGCCTCACTGCACAGAGATTATTTTAACACAACGGTTCCTCCTAAAGCCCTCAGGCCAGAGCAGCCTGAAATCAGGCAGTCACAGCTCCTGCTAAAACAAATACTTTTTCACCCAAGAGGTCGTAAGAAGCTGCCCTGCTAAACCTGTGGTGCCTGTTGGTAACACAGAAGTGACAATACTTCTTTACAGAGACGGTGAAGGATGCTAAGGGCAATGGACAAGGCATCCCAACCCTGTGGTGATGAAGGCACTGCAGTGTCTGAGGGAGATCTGGGATGCCAGGCTGCAGCAGCTATCAGACACTTGTGGCATCACAGACCTGCTCTGAAGCCTATTGACACTGAAGGACTCCCCCAGGTTTTTATCAGCTTTGGCTCACATCCTTGGCATCTGGTTCATGCCTCTTTATTAATAATGTCATGCAGAAGCAGCCTCCCAGGGAAAATACGCCAACTCATCTTCTTGCTCAAAGAAGCCATTTAGCTGTGATCTCAATCTGTGATTTCACTGCTCGCCCCTATTTGCCTTCTCAGTTAGACTCTCCAGGGTTAGAATTTTATTTCTTTGGCACAGTTTAAGCATTGTGCTGTGCAAATCTATCTGTCTATTTATCTCACGCATACCTATATAATAAGCACGTATATGATGAATTGTAAGTACGTAGGTGCTACAGGCTTCCTTTGTATTTCTTTGGCACTATTAACAGCCCTTAAAAGTGGAAATAACTCTCATCTGTGCCAGCGCTAAGCTGTTGTGATATGGTCCAAGCATTGTAAGGGAGTTTTATTATAAACAGAACATTTCTGAATAATTAATCATTCCGATATAAGACACACATACGAATTCCAAGTAACGCCTGCATACGTTCTTGGATGAAAAGGGTAAATGAAAGATGGGGAAAAAATGGAGTCAAAATAAGGAGCTAAGAAAAGCATGAACTTTTTTTTTTTTTACTCATACAATTCAGAACATATTTTCCCAGTAAATGGATAGGCTATCCCAGTATACCTCTGACAGTATCTCAGCTACATGTGTATCAGTGGAGCATAAGGATGGGGTGCTGGACAACATCATCTGCTATTAACTACCAAACACAGTCCCAAAAAGTAAGGGCCAAGCTCTTGGCACTGCAGCATTGGATGTGCAACCTGTCAGGCTGCCCAGAGACATCTGTTTGTATAAATTGGTGCATCCAGTCACTTGTTTTGCTCTTAAGAAATCCAACCAATGCTAAACACATGCACCTCTGCTACAGCTACTAAAGCCAAGAATCCACCAGGGTGAGATGGTCAAGAAACTCGTGTGAGGTAGAAAGTTTGGTGGTTACTCACCATTTCAATGGATATTTCACTGCACACCATTATTTTTTTGGGAAGCACAATGAATCGGCACGTGGCACAGCCAGCCTGAGGAGGCTGTAGTCCATAAGGACACAGTCTATAGCATTACTCACTGCTTTCTCTTCCCTGTCCAGCTCATGTTGCTATTCCTGAAAGCCAGTCTTGCCCTCCCTCCAATGTGTGGTTCATTATTACAGGATGGTCTCTGTATGGCAGAGTAAGGTGCAAAATGACCCTTTAAACACACAGCAGAGCTCTGGGGAACCCAAAGAGATGTGTTATTTTTGCTGGGTTAATCATCCAGTAGGATCATCTTAAGAATGAGAGCTAATCTCTGTTTTTTCCACTCAGCTCTTTTCTCTCATGCCATCTGAAGTCTCTCAAATCCAGCCAAGCACATCTTTAGTAAATAAAGGTTGAAAGAGCTTTGTTTTGTAGTCATGTAACATGAAATTATATTTAATATATAAAGCTAAAAATAAACAAACAGAAATTGGAGTGGTTCATAGGAATAATGCATTTCTTCTCTGACTAATACAAAAGGCATTGTCAGAGAGCTCCCAGAACCAGCATCTATAAACAGCCTCAACCTTTGAAATCCTGCTGCTGGGTATTTCTAAAACATTGATGAACTGGCAGACCTCGGGCATCATCTTCCATGCCACAAGACTGAAGGTTTGGAAGAAATTTAACCTCTCCTTCATTTAAGACTCTACCAGATGATGGCCTCACATAATCTCACCTGCACTGTGCAGTATCAGTGTGGAGGGAAAGCTCACAGAAATTTATGGTAGCACACCTGCCCGTGGCCAGAACAACCCTGTTCTAGTAGTGGATGGACCAGCCTGACAGTTGAAATCAAGATCCTGGGGGGGGGGGGCTCAGAACCAGCCATTTGGTAGTGTGATTTGAGTTATTGATGATAATTTCTGCTCTCTGAACTGCAGGAGCTTGTGTTGCTGGTGGCTGTAGGCTTACATTTTATCACCAAGCTGCAAGGAGGTATAAATAGACTAACTATAGTTGAATAATTCAGAGGAACCACATGAAAAGCCCAAGAAATTGGAGTTTGGACAGTGTTTCTTTAGACTAGTGGTAATTGTGGCATCTAGCAAAGGTTGTTGGATTTTATTTGTTTATTTGACAAAATTTACAATTACAATTTACAATTACTTTAATGGGAGAAGAAAATTGTGTGCTTGACTTTGCAGGTTTCTTTCTGGATTTGGAAGGATTTTTTCCATAGTAGGGATCAGGACTTTTAGTACAAATCACTCCCAAACCCAACTGAACTCCCAACACAGAGAGACGGTGCCTGAAAGATCTTTTGTGCACCCCGAGGGCCTTTTAGACCTTAACACCTTGGTCCCTGGTGCTAACAACTGGAAAGCAAAAACTTGTGCGTTTAATGCCATTACAGCAGGGCAGCTTGTTATCACGCAGAAAAATCATGCAAAGCTCTAAGTCTGTATTGCAAAGTTATAAATCAGCCCCATTTACATAAGTGGACAAGTTCAAGCTGAAGTTATCGAGTATGACAGCTCGAGTAGCATCCTGTACGTCAGACCCAGAACCGAATGACCCCTCTTTTCCTTTTGCCAAAGAGACAAATGGTGAGAACGTGTCAGTCTTTATCGCTGATTCACATTTTTAGCTGGGGACATCGGAAATTTTAAACTGAAAATAATGTCTTTCTAGGGGCGTGTTACAACCTTTTCCTGACAAGGTCTTTATTTTTAAACGCAGAGCAATAAACAGAACAACACCCAAATAATGACAGGGTTGAACCATACGGATGGTTTGAAGCATTTGTCATCAAAGAGATGCTGAGCTGCTTGTCTCCAAAGGAAGATCCATGAATGACTTGTCCTCCTTGCAGCAGGACAGCACAGCACAGCACGCCTTAGCCTATGCCATGGCCCTGGCTGAGATAAGCCCCTGCCAGATCTTTCATCTTTGTCCCACTGACAGAAGGTCCCTGGTGATACCCTGTTCAAATATCAAAGCACTAACTAACTAACACACCACACTCCATCCCACCATGACGTTCCCCAGGTCCATCATCTGGGCATGACATCTTACAGAAACCAGCAGCTGCTCTCCTACCAACACACACAATCTGTAGCTGAGTTAGAGCACTTCTAGATGCCAAAGTGCCATAAGTAGGATGCAGCCTGGGGGAAGATGGAGTTTTTATGCTTCCCCTAAACAAGCAAAAAACTCCCCCACAGTATTTAAAAAAAAAAAATTAAAAAGGAAAACATCCTAGTTCTTCACTGCAGAGCAGTCAGATCATGTAACATCAGTACATGCATCTCAAGCAGAGCTGCATTGGCCTTTCTCTTGCATTAAATAAACAGCAGCTTTCCTTCTTTCTTTCTCCAGGAAATCCTAACCATGTAGCTTGCCATACTCCTCAGAGCCTGAGTTACTAACAGCCTTCACAATCCTCTCCATTAGAAAGCAACCAAACAAACCTGACAGAAGCAACATTTATTGAATCACTTTTACTAAATTCTGATTATGTTATTTTTAAAGCAGATTTAGCATTCACAAGACTATATCACTTTATGAAGTGAACACAACAAAAGCTCTTCCTGTTCACAGGAAATGGGACAGAAGTAGTCCTTCACACATCTTTGAAAGCTCTCTGCTGCTTTTCTGGCTCTTGAGCCAAAAGTGCAGCGAGGTCTCACATGTGGCTATGCAAGTTCTACAGAAAGTGCCAAAAACACTCCCAGAATATTGATTGTTTTCTCTCCCTGAGAAAGTGAATGGAAAGGTCAATCCCATTGACTCATTCAACAAGCCATTGTTGACAGCCTTGGGGTGGTGTCTACCATCACCACTAAACTGGACTCAGTTCAGACTAGTACTTGTCCTTCCTGCAGTGGG
>JANHGN010018857.1:76222-103535 GCA_024605025.1 Megaceryle maxima | reverse complement strand
TAAGGGGGAGAAAAAAAGTGTCAGCTCAACAGAATTCAGAAATTCAGACAGAGCGATGTCTGATCATATTTACAGCATTTATAGGTTTGGAAATCTCCAAAGAAATCTGAGGAAACCTAAAGCCTGCCTGAGTACATTCAGTAAAATTCCTCTTGGTAATGCATAAATATTCCACAGGTCTTTACAAGAAAACCCTTTTAACTATATGTAAATATTCCACAATCTTTTAGAAAATCTCCAAGTTAAAGGTGATGCTTAAAACAGGCTCTTTTTTTTTTTTTTTTATATTTTAATATTTCAAATGCTATTTGCAGCTCCTGTCATTTCCCTTGGATTTTTTCCTTTTCCTAAAAACACCAGTGTTTCCAAACAGCCACACAAAGGCTTTTGAAACAGAGTCCTGGTGTTGTTTAAAAAAAGTTCTCAAATAAGAACTACATTCACCTAAATCAAATTGTAGCTACAAACAAACTTCTCACCTCATCTTCTCTCCTTAGGGTTTAATGGAAAACTGGCATAAAGCGTTGCAACAGAAAAAATCCCTGCCACAAAAAATAAATCTGTCATACTTGGGAAAAATCCATTCATCAAAGGAGGGCAAAATACAATGAAATCGTGAGAAGTTTATGGAATAAATCTGTAACTGATTTGGCTCTAATATTTAATCTCCTTCTGCTACCTTGTAGTGTGATATTGTGTTCACCCTGCATAACTTGAACATGACAATGGAGTTTTACTAGCAGATTTATAACTTAATCAGGATATTACTGGTATGGTAGGACAAAGCCAGTGTCTTATAAGTGTTTCTGATTCTGGCCAGAGGGACAGATGCTTGGGGAGGTAAATCAGATGTAGTTTGACTGGTAACACATGACTCTGTAGAAGAGCCATTGATTTACACCACTGGAGAGCCTAGCTCTAATCTGCATGAAAAAGGCACCTTCAAAACAAAACTGCCTCAGTCCACACCAGTTCCAGTTAAACACAGTCCTGTTTTGTCCAGGGAGCCAGGGTCTGGGATCACAGGTTTGTAATGAACAAGAAAAAAGTGCCAGAAGAAACGCTCTCAGCTTCGTTCCTTTAGCACAAGGAAAAGCTTTACCCTGGCACACCGTGCCGGCGATGCTGAGCTTGCTGACACACCAGGCTTCAAAGGAGGGTGAGGGGTGGCTCTGAAGGAGCTGACCTTGTGAAGAGGTTTGTTTATCAGCAAGAACTGGTGCCCTCCTCCAGCTCAGTGGCCAACTGAGTCAAACGGCTTCTGTTTAAGCCCATGAACTGTGGGAAACTGGAGAGCCCACGGGAGGGCTGCAGTGCCTGCCCAAAGACTTGACTTTCTTGAGTGACAGCTTGATGAACTCAGGCATGAGGAGTTGGCCTTTTGAAGAAACAATTATGCCGCTAGTCAGGAAAAAAATTGCTCTGCATTGTGCTGCAGATGTTTACACAGTGCCAGCAAGACCAGCAGGCGCTCCTTGGCACGGGTGCTGCAACAGGGAAGATGCATTTCAAAGAGTTAGTTATTCACCGGAGATCCTGAAAGGATGTTTGTTGGATCACGCAGAAGAGTGGAAGCTCCTGAAATCCATGATGCCAAAACTTCAAGTAGGAGCAGGCAGCAGAAGATTTATCTCTCTGGGCTACTGGGAGCTTGTCACTGCTTCAAGTGCCATAATTGCCATTTGATCTCCTCCCACCCGTGACTCCCCAGTGGCAGTCTTCTTTGTGACAACCCTGATGGTGATTATTTATGTCATGTAAACAACATATGTTGGTATAATCATAATTTCCTGCTTCTTAATTCATCAGTTTCTCAATGAGCTTTGCAATTGCAAAAGGAATGGGAAGGAAAATGATCAATGCTGAGCAAGCTAAAGGCTTTGTCTGAGATGTGTCCTTGCCGAGGAAGAGCGAGAGTCTCTGCATGCCACCATGCTGCTGGGTACCTGTGGAAGCTCTGGCCTGGCCTCGGCCCTTAGGATGCCGTCGACTCCCAGTGCTCCTCAGGATGTCATTTAGTAAAATAGTGCATGTGTGGCTATTTTTATAATAAAGCACCCACCTCCTGCCTTCCTGTGCTGCATGCTTCCTCTGAGATGGATACCTCCCCGTGCCAGCCTCTTGATGGCATCTTGTTCCTCTACCCCTCTTGTTGTGTCTGCGTTCTCTGTGATAATTGCCTGCATTTGTACACTGCATTGTTTTCATACCAGCCACTGGCGAGATAAGACTATCAGCATTATCACGATCTTTGCTCAGGATAATCTGCTGCGTGCTCTTGTGGCAGGCACGCTCTGCAGCGCCGGCGGGGCAGGGCTAAGAGTACCACTGGGATGCTCATCAGCCATGGCCTTGCTGTACAACTTGAAGCAAATCACCTCAGCTGTTTTCCCATTTGACACCATCTGTCTTGCTCATTTTGGAGAGGAAGGTTGACTTTTAATACAGATAGCTGGAGCTAAGCTAAGCATGGGGGTGGACCTTGCCTGGACCCCTGCTGGCTACTGTAATATAAATTGCATTGTAATGTAATTGTAATGTTGCCTTACATCCAAGTCGTAGGCAAATATTTGTATATAGATAAGCTGACATTTTGTTTAGTACATGCACTCTAATTTCCCATAAAACCTCTAATAAAGAATTATAAAGTGAATTTATTGCTTCACTTCAAAGCAAGGACATGGTGTCACTTTGAAGGAGTATTTGAAGTGTTAAAGCCATTTCTGTGATTCTTTAATACATTTTCTGTACCTTTTTTTTGTTTGTTTTTGTTTTAGTTATTTTAATATTATTGTGCCACTCTGTTAAAAGGCCATAAAATATTTTAAAGAGCAATAAAAGTAAACACAAATGCTAAAAAGCCCATTCTTCTCTCTCCAACCCACTGAGAGAGGAAGAGACAGAGGATTTAGGCATAACAAAATTCATGGCAGCTGTGTAAATAAAATAAAAGAGCACACTGTTTTTCTGTTGATGATGATTCTTAACATCTTGCTATCTAGCAGGAGCCCAAGGCAAGCTATGAGAAGGAAGCAGAAACACCGAAGGAGAGCACACAATGGAGGGGAGGCTTTTCATCCTTCCTGAAAATGGGAATTGAAATAAAAGAACAACAGAGGAAGCTTTCCAAGGCAAAGAGGAAGCTTTCCAAGTCTAGCAGACTTCACCTGCTGCAGGCATGAACCAGCTGAAGGGTGTTATTACAACCAGCGTTAATAAGGATGTACTGCTTGCCAAGCCAGAGCAGGCTTTGGTAGGACCAACTCCCCTGTGATAACCTCCCTTCTCCCTGGCATTCATTTGCTTTCCACAACCCACAAAGTTTAGCTCTGTGCTGGGTACCTGCTTATGGTTCACTGTAGTTTTTAAAAAGAGAGCTCAAAGAAGACATAACTCAATAAACTACATGGTTCTTCTCAGCCCACCCATGAATTTTATTCACTGTGGGAAGAGGAAAGTCTGGTCTAGCTGCAAAACTGAAGCTCAATGATGAAGGGATGAAAACAGTCAGAAAGAGTCTTTCAAAAATCTGAATAATGACTGTTGATGCTACTAAAAATAGAGAGACAAAAACCCCTGCCAAAAAGGGTTTATCTCAGGGAAATTGGATTCTCAGTGTCAATGCTCTCTGCAGAAATTTTCAACAGTTCTCATAAAAGAAAATACAGATTTTGAGCCAACATCCCTCCTTTCTGTAAAATATTCCTGACACGAGTGTGGTTTTTTTCTCTCTAGCCTGGGCCGGTGCAGGGAGCACAGCATCCTCCCACTCTGCATCTGATTGTGAGTGATAGCAGCTCTCACCAGGTCCAGGGCAGAGCTGCCATCAGTTCTCAGCCTTCCTGCCTTACTAAAAAATAAGAAAGCAGTAGGGATTATTCTATTTAGAACATTTTAAAATCTGAATTTTCAGCTATGTCTCCAGGTAGAAGCTCAGGCCCTGGTTTACTGCTTGGGATGAGCATGGTGCACTGGAATACAGCTTGGGTTTATGGCTCATCAGTAACTAAACACCAAAACCTCTCCAACTGCCACGTCTGTTGGAGTTTTTGGAGATGTCAGGCATGTCATGGAGAGGCTGCTTATTTTGCAAGATGCAGCTTGCAAAACTTTCTTTGCCTTCAAGACTGTTTCACCAATGAACTCTTAGAAACACAGTGCTTCACAGGTGACAGACACTGGGAAGATGGCAGAAGTGAAAAGAAATTTGCCTTCAAAAGGTGGGAAAGGAGGGGAGAATAAATTTGAGAGCACTGGGGTTAGGTAAAGCTTAGTGGGAACAAAATATGAGTAATGATCAAGTTGGTTCAACAGGTAACAAGCATCACAGAGGCTCTTTCAAGAGCTGGAGACCTCCTGGTTTACGTTAGAAAGGTTTCCCAGGTAGAGGAAGGTAGCAGGATTCTGCCCTCAGTTTATATAACGAGCACCAACAAGCCCTGATCAGCCTGGGGTATCTGACAGGACTGCCTTGCAGGGCCTCCACCACCCCACTGCACCCCAACCTGGCCCACTGGTACCAGGCAGGGCACATGGCTCTCTCAACTCTCAAGTCCACTGCAGTCTGTAATTGCAGCACACACACAGACCCGTGTGTTACATGAATAAAGCGCTTGACAATGTTTTTCTGGAAGTGACTTCATTTGTTCTGAGACCTTAATGCAGGACTTGGTTGTATTTATTTATTTTTCCCTATGTTTTCTTGTCCTAGACAACATATTTGCAGCTGTGAAGGGCTGATGACTCCCCTTGCTAAGCAGACTTTCTCCTGAGAGCCTTCTTTCAATGGTCTCCATTGTAACGATCTGGATTTTGCATTTCCGCCGTCGCGCTGACGAATGGAGTCCCAGGTCCTGGAGTCACTAAAATGAGCACGGGGAAGAAATCACAGCCAAATTCACCAGTGCAGCTCACTAGCCACTGATTTATTTCCCTCGGTGACCTCCACATGGCTGCGGTCCAGGTGTGAGCCCACGTACTGCTGGAATCCTACACATCATTTCGGGGTCTTTACTCATCATTTACTAGACCGTGCTCTCTGAGTTGTCAGTACAGTTTCCAGGAGTGAGAGATTCTCGTTGTGCTCAGTGGGGATTTGGCCACAGCTTTCCGGAAGGACAGGAATACTGAAAATACTAATGTCCTCCAAGTTACTCACTTTAGTGTGTCTGCATATGGAAAATTATTTGTCATTTCCTTGCAGACACTATTTTCAAAGGAGAGATGTATCATTCTGGCAACAGCACAGCACCGTGATTTAATAGGTTTGTTTATCTCTCAGCCCAGCTCTGCTGCTTATGTTCAGGAATCTAGCCTGGTCCCTTCTTCCTACCCTTTTTTGTTAACAACCACACAATGCTGGTCTAATAAGGCTTGTTCGCTGAACAAGATCTGCTGACATGAATGAACCCTGGCTACCAAGGGAAACTGGGTTTGCAGTGCTCAGAGCTTCACCCAGAGGGATGCCGTTGTTTGAAAGCCTAGAGTGACTCCAACAGCTCAAGAGATTTAGAGATGGAAATCCATCATATCATTGCATTAGAGACACAGCCATAATGTTAGGGCGTAGAGGTGCTTGAGGAGAACACTGCTGTGGGATAAGCTTTCTGAAACTTTTCTATTCATTTTCATGAACCCAAGGGAATGGTTCTCTTCACACCTTCTATCAGAGCAAGTGGAGGAAGGGAAATTAATAGGGTTTCTTGTGAACCACCAATTGGAGGTAGGCTCCAGCAGCTTTAGGTACCCTTAATATCTATATTATAGTAGCTCTCAAGCCTGGCACACAACTAACACAGCTAAGAAGGGGAGGTTGCAAACCAACCCTGGACTTTACCACCCATCCTGATAATGGGCATCCCTTGACTATCCTTATCCCCAGCCAGCCCAGTGGTTTCAAACTCTAAACCCAAGAGAACAAGCACACTTAGATTTATATATAGTTTTGGGATGTCCTGAAGCAGTAAGGGCTTTCTTTCATTTTGCTCTTGTTTTAAGAGGCAGAATATTTTCTATGTTTTATAAGAAGCCAAGTTACAAAGGACTTGGTATTGAGAGGCCTTGAGGGCACTTTGCTTCGATAGAGTTCAACCCCAACATGTATATAGAGCCCTGTATTTGCTTTGAATAGAAGCTAAAATGTCTGTAAGTTTTGGCTACAGAAAAAATATGCAAGTAGTCAGACCTCTTAGAGAAGTCAAATTGCATCTCTGGAATAGGAACCAGACATTTCAGAGCTGAGACAGAAATTCATTAGAAATAAAGATAGAAGACCATGAAGCACAGGACTATGGATGCAGTTAAATAACCTCCCAAAGCCTTGACATGCCAACAACCTCCTCCACCAAAACATTAAAGATGTCTCTGCACAAAATTAAAAAAAAAAAAAAAGGAAAAAAAAGAAAAAAAGAAGTGCATTTTAGGCCTTGAGAGAGGTCTGCCTTCAGGAATTCCTTTGTCCATTTGCCCAAAAGTCTCAGTATCAGTTACAGCCTGTGAACCACTCAAAGCTTTCTGGGGTCTCTCAGACAGCAGATTCCCTCTCTCTGCTTCCAAGGATTACTTTTTTCCCCATTAGAATACTAATTTTGGACAATTTCCCTCTCACAGTCCACAAGTGTAACAGATGATCTCTCACTGAATTATTTTAGAAATGCATTTATGGAGTCTGTTGTCTGAGATATAGAAGCTCCATCTTTCCTATGCTATATATTATCAAATATCATTAACAGGGTTCGGAGCATGAAAGACTGACTTTGGAACTGAGAAAAACTTTCCACCAGTCAGCCAGACACTCGGTTACGCATCTGCACTGTGCTTATAATCCGCTCTGCATCTCTCTCAAGTGCCTCTTGTGTGCGCAGGATAGAAAGCTATTGCTGATACCAGCTGAAGGAACTGCTACTGTAGCTCAGGTGACAGAAACTTACGCCTTTTGGTCACATAAATCCCATGCCTGCTTCTCACGGAGGACACAACCCTGGCCATTTGCAACAGCAGACCTAACACTGTGGATGTCACCTACTGTTGTGATGCTACTTGCTACCCTTGTGCGATCTTTGGAAAAGTGATGGCTTACTGTGAAAGTGAAGGGCCCCAGCCACATGAGTGATCACCTTCCTGGTCTCTGGGTGCACAGTTGGCTGTGTCCCAGCTCCTTGCTGGGAACTGACCTGAGTATGGTCTGGCTCCCATATGTGCCCCATTTCCTTGGGAAAGCTGGGAGCTATGGGACATTTCATGAGATCCCCTGGCATAGACAAACTTCAGACATGGGTTAGGGACCTCACCATGCTGAATCACTAGAGTTGTCCATGCTTCATCTGTTGTGTTGGAGTCAGACAAGGGAAAGGCATAATAAGGATGTATTTGCAAAGAAAAAAAACAAAACAAAACAACCAAACCAACACAAACCCAATGCTGTACAATGGGTAGCACAGAAAATACACTGCCCTGAGCCAACTGAATACCTAAGCTGATACTTAAGTGT
Source organism: Megaceryle maxima (assembly GCA_024605025.1). NCBI lineage: Eukaryota > Metazoa > Chordata > Aves > Coraciiformes > Cerylidae > Megaceryle > Megaceryle maxima. Next base: position 96,046 of record JANHGN010018857.1, on the reverse strand, counting down.
TCTCCTTGCATTTAATATTGTGAATGTCCAGGGGCCTGGCCACAGCTGCTGACCATTGTATGCAATTCAGCTGCCCAGCACTGCTCGGGACATTCTTTTTGGTTTACAAGGAATCTTTATTGAAGCAGTACACAACGATAAGCATTAATAGAAAGGACATTCCTCTCCCATAACTTTAAAGAGAAGTCATTAATTCCCTTTGCAGAAATGTGCACAATGTGAATTCCTGGAAGGGTGGGGCAGGAGGGAGAAAGGACGGAGGGACAAAAAGCTGAGGGGAAAAATAAAATGTAAGCTCTATATTGCATTAGGTAGCTTTAGAGAAGCAGTGTGTCTTGATGATAAAAAGCACTGGTCATCCTGTCAAACTTGGTCATCCTGTCCTCAGCTAATGTCCCATGTGTGTGGTCAGCCCATTCTCTTGCCCACTTGTCACCTACCATCCCTAGGGCAAACGCCAGGCTGTGGACACAAGGACGAGTGCTGCAAGACTTCTTTCCATGTGCCGTTGCCCTGCGACAGCCAGTCCACTGGGGCACTGAGCCCAGTGCCAAGAGCAGGAAGGGAAGGGAGGAGACAGAGATGTGAGGAATCAGAAAGGCAATTAACCACAGCCTCAGATAAGAGTAAAATATTCCATCTGTCTTTGTTTTTAATGTCATTGATCTAAACCAGAGACTCAATGATTTCCAGTGCAAAAGTTTATGGGCAGAATCTCTGTTTGCTAGTGGAAAAGGCTCTCTGTACTTCAGAGTGGGAGCACACCACGTCGGTGCAGTTTATCTTCTGGTGAGCTAAAGACTTCAAGGAGATCACTTTAACAAGGGGTTAGTAAACTTCACAGTTGTCTGCAATATTTTACTGGAGGTTGGAGAGACTGCTCAAACATCTGCTCGGAAGAATAAACAAGCAGCCTTGTTAGGTCAGCTATAGCTGAGTCAAGGTTTTTGTGAAGGAGGTGATCAATGGACTTAAGAAGTCACAGTCTGAAAGTGCAGAAGCTCCTGGGGTACGACTTATAAGGCAAAGAAGAGCAGGAGGAGGGTGCGGATCCTCCACGCCATCAAGTTCTGGCCCCTCCATTACATTCCTACTTTAATATCGCATCCCAGAAGGGAGATGCAGTGGTGATTGTTTTTCAGAATAAACACTGGGTCAGAAGCAGTGATTGATAGAGCAGAGATCGGGGAGAACGTACCGCTACAAACAACGTTTTATAGCCATGAAAGGAACTGTGTGTACACTGCCTGTATCTGACTATGCCCTGCACGCAGAAACAAATCAACAGGGAATTTCCTCACCTGCAGGAAAATATTCAGAAGATTTCATTTGTGCAATACATTTCACCTAATCTATATTTACCTGGAATGAAGTGACAGAATATAGACTGTGATAGGAAATTAGATACAAAAGGAACCAGAAGAGGAGTCGGTGTGATTTCCTATGTGGATACTGTAATGAAATACATTAGAAAACCCTCTCTTTTCTATCAGTCACTGAAGAGAAAGTGTAAAATATAGATCCTGCCTGTCACAAATTTCCAATATTATGTAATTGTAAGAACATTGCAGAAATATATATATACCTCCACAGAAACATAGAGATTTGACACTGGAAAAATATGTGTCACCCCAATGAAACAGTGAAATATTCAGAGTGCAAAGGCATTACTGATGTTATCTCTTACACAAGTGCCAGCCCTGCCAGCAGCTGGGAACATGAGCTCCACAGAGGTTTGAGGTCAACAGAAGAAGCCCATATGGGTAATCTAATAGCGCAGTATAGGCAGGAATGATTTTTTCAGTGTACAAAGGACAATTTCATGGTCATCTCCCTTAGAAAGCTGGTGGGATTTGGAAGCTGAACTGCTATTTGTGCCTTTGAAAACCCCTCCTGTAATATTTAGACAGAATGGCCACTGGGTATAAAAAAAAAAACCAACAAAACCAAACCCCTAGCAAGTAACACTGGAACCTGTTTTAATCTAATTCTGTCTGAGGAAAGTAAAGTCTGTCACTTGAACAAGAGAAAACTTAAATGTTGACACGTGGATCAATGTGCCTTTGGTTAAACTCCCCTTATCAGTGCTTGTGGCTGCAGGGCCACAAGCCACCATGTTTGGTGAACCCTCGAGTGACATGCACTATGCTCTGTGTTTCACGACACTCCAGAAGCCACCAACATGGTGACAGGGGATATACATAGTTCTGTCATTCTCAGAGTACAGCAACCAACAAACCAAGCCCTGAACTTCAGAGGCTTAGCATCCTTCCTCCATTGAAGTACAAACATTGTCACCAGAAGAAAACTTGCATTTCTCTTTGCAAGGGTCACTTTGCTCCCTGCCCTAGCAGAAGCCAGGCATGCAAAGTCCTTTTTTACTGCAGATATTCTCTCTTTCAATAGATTTGAAACCTTATGAAGTTCAACAAGGCCAAGTGCAGGGTCCTACACCTGGGCTGGGGTAACCAGCATTCTAAGTATAGGCTGGGAGAGGATATACTGGAGAGCAGTCCAGTGGAAAGGGACTTGGGGGTGGTGGTGGTGGATGAAAAATGGGGTATGAGCCACCAATGTGCACTCACAGCCCAGAAGGCCAATCACATCTTGGGCTTCATCAAAAGAACTGTGGCCAGCAGATCAAGAGAGGTGATTCTGCCCCTCTACTCTGCCCTGGCAAGACCTCACCTGGAATACTGCATCCAGTTCTGGAGCCCCCAGCACAGGAAGGATGTAGACACATTGGAGCGTGTTCAGAGAAGGGCCACCAAAATGATCAGGGGAACAGAGCATCTCTTGTATGAAGACAGGCTGAGGGAGTTGGGGCTGTTCAGCCTGGAGAAGAGAAGGCTCCAGGGGGACCTTATAGTGACCTTCCAGTACCGGAAGGGAGCTTACATGAAGGCAGGGGAAGGTCTATTCCAAAGGGTTTGTAATGACAGGACAAAGAGCAATGGTTTTCAGCTAGGAAAGGAGAGATTCAGACTCGGTATTAGAAGAAAGTTCTTTAATCTGAGGGTGATAGATCAGTGGAATGGGCTGCCCAGAGAGGTGGTGGAGACCCCATCCCTGGAGTCATTCAAGGTCAGGTCTGATGGGGCTCTGAGGAACCTGCCCGAGGTAGAGATGTCCCTGATTGTGTAGGGAGGTTGGACCAGATGACCTCTAGAGGTCCCTTCCAGCCTCGAACATTCTATGATTTCATAACATGCAGTAACCTTATGCTGAATGGGTTGTTTTTTGCAAAGAAAGCAGGATTTTTCCCTCTAAAAGACTGCTTCTTTCAGAGTTATTTTTCCTAAGGAAAAAAACAAGGCCTGTGCTGTGGCAGCAAGTCCTTTAGGAAATTCTGCGGTGATTCCTTCTTGTTGCCTTTGGTGCCAGAGGCCATGTGTCTCCTGTGGCTCCCTGTTGCACGTGGACATCACGTCCTTGCCCCTTGCTTAAGGACATGAAGGTATTCCTTGTATCATGGCTTTGCACCCTGCCCCAGGAAAGGAGGAGGAGGAGGTGGCAATCACCCACACTGGGTGACTGTCAGTCCCTGGGTTTTAGATGACTATCCCAAATCTTTATGAAAATTCAACAATTGGCTTAATAACAGGAACTCGGGAGCTAGCAAATTACTGTTCTTGTAATCAGAACAGGAGGCTGAGAGAAGGACTGGTGTTTTGGCAGTGACAACTAATTTCCACATCTCGTTAAAACAGCGTGGCGTAGTCATTTATTTTTAAGGCTGTTTTTTGTTTAAAGGCTAATAGAGCAGGTGCCTCCTTTTCTGAGGCACGAATCCATTTTGGCTGAGTGGTTTGTACTGATGGAGGAAGCGGATTTATTCAAAGTGCCTGGGTAAACACGGTACCAGTCCTGTATTCCTCAGATACCAGGCTCTTATAGGAAAAGACAAGGGACACGTCACTTCCATGGTGTGTCTCTGAGCCCAGCTCCAAGTCAGTGCAGCGACTGTCCTGGGAGCCCTTTCATCATGTGTGTTCCCTGCATTGTTCTTTTCCCAGAAGATGTGGGTGTTGCTGAAAAGTCACCAAAAGGATAAATATGGGCTTATTATCAGGGTCCAGGCATGTACCCAGACATGGTGCACTGCAATGGGTGGCTGGACCTGGCCCAGACACCAGCCCACATCCCCTCTGTGCAAGAGTGACTAGTACCAGAAATAGTGTCGTCAGTTGAATAATTTCCTACATCTAGGGCAGTTTAAGGGTAATTCAGGTCTACAGAGACCTTTCTCCTTTCCTTGTTGGTAATGTCCTTACCCATGAGGACAACAGAACAGGTCCTGTAGAAGGAAAATGTATAATAAAGCAAATTCCTTGAGTACATGGTGGCTTTTCCCAAGAGCAGTCCTGCTCAGTGGAAGCCCTGTTCCACTTCCTACATGGCTACAACCCTTCCAAGGAGGGAACTGAAAGGTGTGATGGGCAGCAGAAGCACAGCACAACTCATAGGGTGTTTTGCAAAGCCAGCTCAAAGGCCTGCACAGAGACACAACAGTGATAAGACAGAAGTGAGTGACTGAAAGCTACCAAAAGTGTGGGTCATAATGATCCCACAAGAATGTTTACACAGAGTTTCTGGAACACAAGCTTTGAAGAGATAAGCCTGTATTTTGACTCGGTTGGGGCTGAAGGCTGTTGTTGTGAGTTTCTTTGCTATGGCCCCAGAATCAATGGTTTGGCCAGAAGCCTCTTGCTGCAAAGCAGCAGGACTAAAGGCAGCACTAACTGCACAATGAAAAACACAACAAATAACTGATATAATGTTCATCCAAGGAGGGGCTTTATCCTTTGAGTTATGTTTATAGATAAGTAGTGACCAAGCACGTGTCTTCATCAGTATATAACAATCTGAAACAAAAAAGTTTGGTCTGAGCAATATAGGAGCAAGGAGGAAATCCTGAAAAATCAAGCTTCTCCAGTTTTACATATAAACTAAACAGCCTAGCACAGGAGGGAGCCTGGTCTCTGAGGTCCAGCATCTCTTGCTAGACGATATATTGACTGTAGGTACAATGCCATAAAATAGCCTATCTGCTTTATCTTGGGTGGAGCAATAAAGGAAGGAAACTCACAATAGCTCTCCTCCCTTTATCAAAATAGCCTGTGCCTATCTAAGAAACAAGTATAAATTAATAATAGGGATCCTTTGGGATTTGGGCTGCTGCTAGAAGCCAGAAGTCGACATGGTGAATATGCATACTTGAATACCATCCAAGCATTTAACACCCTCTGACTTGGACAACGTGTCTGTGCAGCATCCCTCCAACCAGTTCCTGTGTAGCCTCATAAAATACATAAACACAGCACTCTTCTACTTTTTTTGAAAGCCTCTTCTTCCTTTCATATTCATTTTTTATATCCCTCACATCCTCCACTGCTGTCCTCCCATAGAAGATGGGAGACTCTTCCAGCCCTGTAGGCTCCCAGAGTCCCCACTGCAGATGGGGAACAGCACCTTCTGCATGTCCTCAAAGTGTTTCTTTTTCTCAGCAGCTGAAAGGTGTCCCTGCTGAATGCCTCATTTGCACTTGACCACATATTTACTCACATTTATTTTGCTGGCACTAAATATTTATGCATTTCCTGAATTTAAAAATAACAGTGCAGAATTTTTCTTCTCCAAAGAAAGAAAAATAAAAAGTTGACTTATTATCAGATTCCTAAGCAAAATGGAGAGAAAAATCTGGAGGTGATCAGAGGAGGGCAAGTAGGACTGACTGACCATGCCCTAAACAGAGAGGTGTGCACACCACAGGCACCCTTCACACCTGCACCAGGATGGGTCAAGCTTTGCCAGGGGCAGACGCATTTGTGTGCTTTGTCACCCTAGAGCTAGGGCTGATTGTTGTCTTGTGAGGTGCTTCACAGAGAAATTGAACACAGCATGAACCATCCATGCTGCCCAGCCACCTCACAGAGCAGTCAGCCACCAGCCCTGCCCTGGGGGCCCCGCAGCATGGGAATGAGGAAGGCACAGCAGGTGATGGGTGAAGCAGATGGAAAGCTGATGCAGAACACCACCACATAGGGGCTAAGTGACAACTAATTTTATTGCACAGTGCCTTTTTTGTAGGCCAGTCTGGACAACTTTACATAGGCAATTTGTTCTTTTGTGTGTGTATGAGAAGACCTTTTTTTTGGAAGGCCTTCGCTGAAGTAAAGTTAATGAGAAAGTTAGGGAACCAGAGGAGGCTTGTTGGGCAAGTTCATAAACAATGTGCTAGCAAAGAGGGAAAAGCCTTCTCCACAAGTGAGAGATGAAAAAGGCTCTTCAGGTAGGTCATAGGATGTAGGGGCAACCATTGGAACATCTGCTCTGTGTGAATGGGCTACCAAGAGCTCAGTGGTGGAATATTTAAAGGACACTGCTTCTGTCTAAATTCTCTCTAAACTTCAGTCCCAGAAATCCCTGAACAAACCTCAGCTGATCTGTAGGCAGGCCAGATCCTCCAGTGAGTGTTAATACTTGGCTAACCCAAATTATTTGTGGTTTGATGGGAGAAGATCAGATATAAGGACACTCCCCATCTCATGTAGACTGAAACACAACCCAGAAGAAAGGAAAGATGTGCTCTGCTGAGGACAGTGGGTCTGGTTAAACGGAGGGTGCTCCACACACTTCCTGGGCACAGGGGGGAGCATAGGGATGAATCCTGCCCCAGAGGAGAGACCCTTCCTGCCATCTTCCCTGGGACAATGCTGGTTTTTTTACCCCTCCTTCCTCAGGGTTATTTGTGGCTGATACCATCTGACCCTAATTCACTATGAAGCTGTAACTTGCCCATTGCTTTCTCCAGGATGCCTGGCCCAAGAGTGAAGGTGACCAAGCCCTGCATTCAGACAGCAATAGGCACGCGTGGCTGTTTGCTTTTTAAGGGGTTCAGCATCTCAAGGAGAGAGAAAAAATAAAAAGGCACATTTTCTCATGATTTATGCAACTGATATGAAATATTTGTTATACATTTCCTTTGGGATGTATTTTGGTTCAAAACCTGTGATACCAGCTGATAATGGGTTACACATTTATGTTGAAACAGTGCAGACCAATGTTAATTGGAAGCACGTTGTGTTTGACTAAGCAGGTACAATAACTCCAAAATATTCGCTGTCATTTAACAGGCCTCTGCAATGATATTAATCAAAACACTTTTTCTAAGCTGAGAAAAAGGCAGTGCAGCAGTGATCAGGTATGAGACAGGCTAAAGCAACAATCAGCCAGCCAAGGAGATTTTTCTTTTTTAGGACTGCTATGTTTTCATCAAAAAAATCAAAAAGCTTTCAACCAGGGCTAGTATATTTTTCATTGTCAGATAAAAACTTCTTGTGATTTCAGGAAATGTCAACTTTTTCCCCCCCAGAAAGCAGGCCATTTTTGTTAAAAAAAAAAAAAAGTGATTTAAATTATGAGGCTGGCTGGAAATTTGTGAATAGTTTTTTACACGTTCTTTCTGCTCTCTCTGGCAATCGTGTTGTACCTACAAACATTAACTCGATGTGCTGTGGCCCAACCGCAACCACGTGAGATGGAAGGAGAGTTCTGTATCCTTTCCAGAGGGGAAGAAACAGAGATGCAATGAGGTTATGGCAGCTGCTGCTACAAAGCCAGTGTGGCCGAAAGCCTGACAGTGCTGTTCACCACCATCACTGGCGTTAAGTTATCCTGCGTGATCACCCAAGGCAAGGCTGATGCTATAGAATGCAATGTGATGTGCAAAGACACAGGAGAAGGCTCTTCTATCTCTTGGGACAGGAGTTAGTATTAGCTATAGCAGGTCTGTAGCAATAGTCATTATGCAGAAAAATAATTAACTATCATGGCCTGAAAAATGATGCACAAGGTCATAGAATCATAGAATGCATTGACTTGGAAGGGACCTCTAAAGGTCATCTAATCCAAACCCCCTGCAATAAGCAGAGACATCTCCAGCTAGGTCAGGCTGCTCAGAGCCTCATCAAACCTGGCCTTGAATGTCTCCTAGGATGGGAGGTCAACCCTTGAGATGGCACATGAAGCATAGAAAACTGTGACAGCACTTGTGTTAAAAGGATGCCCAGCCCTTGAAATTGAAAAGGACTGAAAATCTAGATTTTTTAGGGTAGCAGAGTAATCTGCCTTTTATCCCTCTGCTATTTAGGTAACTAAATGGATAGGAATTATATAAATTATCATGGATGATGTAGGAATCTTTTCCATGGCTGGAAATGGATTCAGAGAACTACTCAAAAAGCATTAGTGCCTACAGCAACAGCTGCACTGAAAGCCAGGTTGGTATGATGAATGCAAAGAAATGACAAGAGTAAGAATTCTGATGGCAGATCTGGCAATCACATAGCTGATGCCCTAAGCTGTTTGTGCCCATTGAAGTTACCCATTCTTCTCACAGAAATGTGTTTTTCATGGTGACTTTCAATGTGGGGAACTATCCACTAATTCCAAAGCTACAGCTGGGTTTTTCCTACCGCCACATCTTGCCAAATACTTGGGAGAAAAAATAAACAGGTGTTTTCAACCAGATTTATCTTAACTTTTCATGTGTTAGACACCGTTTCCTTCTCCAAATATAAGAAGAAAATATTTTGTTTTGTTTTTAATTTTACTTCTAATTCCAGCCATGGGCTGGTTCTGTGTACCTGGAAATCACTGCTTTGCTATCTATTAAGTTGTTTTCAAGTGTTCACAATTAGCTGGAAGCATTTCAATCATGCTCTTGCAAGGAGAAGAGTTCAGCAAACTTTCACTTGGATGCTTCAGCATGAAACTTTCCTACCTGGCTAAGTTACAAAAAGGGCCTTTCCCCCATACCATGAGAAGATTTAATAAACCAGTGAAACTAACCACACAGGTTGGAGAGGAAGCCAACCCAGAGGGACTCAAGTGGGAGCCCAGGGCAGAAGGCGTTGGAGCAAACACTCATGCAGAGATACTAAGTAAATAGGTACAAAATTATGCAGAGGCATAATTAGATCCTGTGTGGATCTATGATGAGGAATCCACTGACCAAAAAAAATCCCAGGTTGCTAGGTACTGCTGGGTTGGCATGATGTCTTAGAGAAACACAGAGTGATCTCCAGCGAGGGAAATTTCCACGAAGCAGTGTCATGAGGACATCCTGCGCTCACCCCACCATGTTTTTTTCCAAGTAAAACAGCCAGCAGCCCAAACCAAACCCCAAACAACATAGACCTCAGAAACGTAAATAAAAACGAGCAGGAGAAAGAAGCCTTCGGAAATTTGGGAAAGCAGTGGAAGAAGCAGCCCAGCTGAAGGCACCACAGGACTTGAAGAAGTCCAGCCTGCTATTTGCTCATTGCACCAGAGTAAATGCGACAAAACTGTCCCTGGGAGCAAGAGATTTGGCTGGCTAGAGCACAACAACGTGCCTGTTCCCCAAAACGAGAGGTTTTGTGCAGACTCCATCACCAGAGCGTAGTAACTTTCCATTCAAAAGCCAACGAGGAGATTGACCGTGATGGTGTAAGTCCTTCCCAAAGAAGAACGGCATTGTGAGCTCCCAGTCCCCTGGACAATGGTTGCAAGTCCATGGGTTCGAGTGTCTATTTCCAGACACTACAAAAAGCCACTCCAGACAAAGGGCCCTCTCAACGCGACACAAATGGTGGTGAGCGTACGACTGTAAATGCAGCTGACATCAGAAAAAAAAGAGTCTCCAAGAAAAACAGCAGAGGCTCAAGTACTGCGCCTTTAAATAATAAGCTCTTCTCTTCCAGATGATTTTAATAAGCCCAGGCACATGTGTTGTAACCCCTTGATGCAGTACAATATGAATAACCAAATAAAAGATCTCTCCAGATTTTAAGATTTACTGTTTGTGATGGGAAAAGGCCAACCAGATGACATCATTATACTTCAAATGTGACTTACTGCCAAGTTTGGTAATACTAAACTAGAGAAATTGATCCTCTATGTTTTTGCAGAAAAACGATTTTTGGCTTTGGGGGTGATTTTTTCTCTTGTTATTTATGTAACTATAACGTTCATGTTTAGCAAACTTGAATTTGACTTAAAACTAGAGCCAGAGTACCTTATCTTACAGGTTATTTGTTTTTAGACATCTGCTTAGCTAGTAATAATTGAGTTTGACAATTTATGGGTTAAAGAGTCAATGGATTGTGTTGGATAATTCACATAGAGCCAAATTCTATCTCAGGCAAAACTGTACTTGGCTTGGGTGGGAGTCTGCCTGATGAGGATGTCAGGATCTAGGTCCCTGTCTGGAAGATGTTGCTTTGTTTGCCTCTAAGGAAAAAAAATCCATACGTATGTGGCAATAACATCCTTTTCATGCAAGACATCTGGATTTCTGGAAGTATAAAGCCATGATACTCCAGCAGGCATGACCATATTACACTTACATGCCATCTTTCTTTGGGGAGTCTGCCTCTTCTCATCTCTCATGGATATTTCAAACACTCCCTTCAATGAGGTCCACTAAATACTGCTCAGCCCACTGCAGAGCTAAAGAGATCGAGTCCCTGAGAGGTTAAGCCACTTGCCCAAGACTGCAAAGTGATTCACAGGCAGAGCTGAAACTGAAAACCACAAAGCTCTTTTTCCCACACCCCTGCACACCACTTCTTTTAGACTGCTTGTTGATGATGTGAATAGCAACAGTTGCAAAGTTTTGCACTGCAGACAACTCCAGTGATGGTTTTTCTGATTTTTTTTGTTTGTTTGTTTTTAAATCAAGTGCTTGCTAAACCCCTTTTGTTTTCTACTGCAGAAAAGGATTCTGAAATTTCACGTTAACAGCAATGTTTGCAGACAAATCCATACCCTTAGGGCCAGGAAAATGTTCTATTTTTACAGCATACATAAATATATTTATTAAAGCAGCCATATATATATATACACGGAATTATGTTGGATCTATTTTCTTCAGAGAGGAAGCCCCAAGCTGTACAACTGTTACTGTTCTTAAAAACGTGCAGCGTGGCACCCATGAAATGCACTTGGTTCACCCATTACAACAGAACAGGTCTTACCTAAAGCTCGGTGCTGTGACCACTTCAGAGTATGCTATGCCATGTTCAACCCTTAAAAACCAATCCCCCATCCTTGTTGCCAGTGCGTGGTGCCCTGAGCTGCTCTACCCTGCAGCTGGCACCAGGAGGGGAAACACGTCAGGTCCTGTTGGTTTTGAAAGCCTGCCCACCACAAGCAGTGCTGCACAGTTTTTTTTCTTGTTGAGGTCTGTTGTCAATGGGTAAATCTCTCTGTGGTGGACAAAGGTTTTCTCATCACTTACTAATGGTTGGTCTGAGGTGACCTCCTTCGGTAGGACCGTGAACTCCATCCCATCATGGAGGTGATGATAAGTATCTGGTGGATGTGGCAGTGGGAAGATTGCCTGGAGCATGCCCACAGCCTGGGAGCAGTGGCAAGAAGCAGAGGACAAGGCCAGAATAAGCAAAGGAACTGAGAAACTCCAAGGGGAAGGTTCTGGGGCCAAGGGCTGTTGGGAACGGCATCTCTGAGCTAGAAGAGCCTTTCCGGCTCTTTGATTCCTGGTGTGCAGGGGGAAGTGGGACTTCATAGCTTCCCATGGAAGAGCAGCCCACTTCACCACCAGCTCTGACTCAGCCAGGCATTCCTCTTCTCAACAGCCAAACAAGGAAAGAAAAGAGGGAGGAGGAAAAAAAAAGTGCTAAGCCCTGAATTTTGGCGAGCTGCTTCAGCCAAAAAAAAGTTTGGAAGCCTCTCTGGTTACAGTGAAAACCACTGTTTGAACTGTGGGCAAGCTGAAACCTAGAGAGGCTTTTGTAGGACCAGTTGTGAGGGAGTTTGGGGTGGAGCAGTTCACACATCTCATCAGGAACCAGCCAGGAGCTTTAGCCAGTTTTAGTCACACCAGTTGGCATGGAGACATCCAGGGCAGCTGCATGTGATGCAGCATCACTCTCCTAGATCCTCTTGGCCTTAGAAGCTGGTTTGCCTGCAGCTCACGACTCAGGGAGTTTTGGGTGGCCCAAAGAACTTTCTGTTGTAAAAAACAAACCTAAAGAGAAAAGTTCAGGAATGACCAGCTCTTGGGTATGGAAATAACTACAAATATTTGCTGCTGCTTTTTTTAGAGGATAGAGATCTGGGATAGGAAGGCAGGAAATCTCTGCTCTTGCACTCTTTGCATCACTCCTAGGTGCTCTGCTAGTTAAATTGTTGGTAGATACAAGAATCTGGCAAGCTAACCAACAGCCAGACATGAGACTGGGAACGCAATTACGTATTTCACAGAATGAAGAATCTACCATGGGCTTCACAGAAATGTCCCCATGAGTCAGAGGAGTAAGGAATATATAAAATCATGAATCCATACATCCAAACAAACTGGAACACCATCCCAGAAAGTAAAATCTGAAGAATTAAAGCACAACATTTAGTAAAAGGTCCCCGAATGACACATTTTCCCCCACAGCTTTAAGTCAGTGTGTGGAGGAAGGAGGCCAGGTTTGCTGGCATGGCACACCATGCTGGAAAAGGCCATCAGAGGTGAGAAGGACCAAGGCCCTCCCAATGAGATGAAGGAGCTACAACAAAGCTCTCAGAGAAAACTGTTCCTTTCCAATAGCACGTCCTTTATTTGTTCTCCTTCTACCTGTGCATAGAATACTGGTTTAGGCTGGAAGGGACCTCTAGAGGTCATCTATCTGGTCCAACCTCCCTACACAAGTTGGGACATCTCTACACAAGGATGAACCACATATATATCCCAGTGCCCTCCATGAAAATCATGATGTTTCCTTCAAGTACTGCCCAAACCAAAACACAGCAGGGAAGATGAAGGAAGGAAGGGTAGGGCAATCTGGCACCCCAAGCCAAAGACCTCAGGCAAATAATTTCTGACTGTGTCACAAAGGGAGAGTAAATCTTAGGCAGGGACCATGGTGGGAGGATGTTTACAACCAGGAAGATGCTCCAAGTTACCATTACATTTACATGTGTGACAGCTTTCGGATTCATTTTATTTTACAAATAATCATGGCTGTTTGCGTGACTTTGAACTTGGGGTGGGTGGTGTTCTGCCTTTCAGCAGAAGCCTTGTATTTAGTAGTGTCCAACTAAAACATGTAATGTGGTCAGAAATGTGTTTTCCCTCTTTTAAGAGGAGCAGCAGAAGGAAACTTGGAGAAGCTTCTGGTCCCTTTTTTCCCCTTCTCTACTGGATGATTTGAAAAATGAAAGAGAATCTGTTTCTGTGTGAATGTATTCCTTTGGATTATTTTTGAAACACATTATTTAGAACGGTGCAAAAAAAGGAATTTTTTTTTTTTTTTTTTAATTTGGCTGCCAAACCAGAAAAATGAGGAAAAACGTTCATTTCAGATTGACTAATGCATTTTATGTGACTGCAAATGAATGACTGTTTCGTTTTCATATTTGGATTGTTATTTTCTTAGCCTTTAGAGAAGAGTTGGAGTTGTTTACTCAGGGAAAAAGTAAAAAAAAAGAAAAAAGTAAAAAGCCTTCTCCAAATTGAACAGGCAACAACAACAACAAAAAACCTGTTTAAAAAAAGGCAAATAAAATATATGCAAGTTATTCCATTTTCTCCCTGGTTTGCAGGTAAACCTCTCTGGAAGTTGCCCGACTACTTTATAATCTCAAAAGAATGCTTTAGCAGATTTTCTTTTCAGACAAAACTCCAGTAAATCTCCAATAATTGTTCAACGTGAGGAGATTTATGGGGTATTGTTTCCCAGATAAAGGTACCATATTAGGATGAACAAAATAACTCAAAACAACTTTTCAGTGTTGCATTAACCAGTGACGTCAAAATATTGAAACCACACAACACTAAGGACTCGGCTGAGGATCTCCAGCAAAATCTCACCGCTTGAAATAAAACCAGGGCCTGAGTGCAGAACCCTTCTGCAGCACGATTTCCTTTTCCAAGCACACGCAAATCAGCTACAGGAGCAGTAACATCTCCTCTCTTTGATGTGTGGAGCTGTGACTGACTGCAAGGTATAGTCATAGCCCACCTTGGTTGCAAAGTCCAACGTGAACTTCAGTGTGATCATCTAATGCCATCTGCCCCTCTCATAGTTACTCCTGCTCTTGTCCAAGCAGTGTGTTTTGGAGAAATACATGGAAAATGGGGTAAGTCCTCCTAGTGTTCTTGAACTCAGATAATGATGTGTACTGAACTGCTACCAGCTTCCCAAAGAAGTTGCAGCACCAAGTCAACACAGCATTTTGTGTGAGGTGTGTGAACGCAAGGAATTTGAACAAAGAATCATGATGACACTAAGACACCAAAACATATAAATGGATTAAAAAAAAATTTAAAAATCCTCCTCTTTTTCCACATGATTTCAGTATGTATTTTAATGGAATTTTGGATGAAATTCAGCTAATGCTTGGAAAGGTTCTGGGTGTTTTACTATCTTAACCATATGTCTGTACTTCAGTCCTTCCCTGTTAGATATAGGGTGCCTACAAACCAGCAAAGAAGTCTAATCAAGTGCGTCTGGAAAGGGACAAACCCAGCAGCGTGTGACCTAAAAAGTCCCTTTTTTAAATTTTGTTTTAACTTCCTGGTGTTCTAATATTATTATTGTCCACAGAAACAGAGTCTTTACTTTAAAGAAATCTTGGAGTGGATTGCAAACACATTCCTCATCTTCTCCCTGAGAAAACATTTATGCTTATTTTATGGTTGGGTAGTTGCTCAAATGCCCATGCAACATGTCTAAGGGCAGCTGGCACGTAAGAAGAGCAAGCCCAGCTGCTCAAGGAAAGTGTTCCTGAGGGCAAGCTTGGCTCTTCTCCCAGTAGCATTTGGGGTGGGGTTCAGTGGAGCACCTGACAAACAGCTCCCATATGGAAGCCGGCTGGAGCAGCCTGCTAGCAGTGGCTGCAGCAGAGACTCACGGGTCAAGCTGGTGGTGCAAGGTGCTCCAGGTACCCATAGCTGACCACCCATGGCCAACACAGGTGGCTGGTACAACCCCCATTTTGGCCACAGGCTGTGTAAATGTGTACAGAGAGGACCGTGTGGGCAGCAGAAAAGCACAGCCCTGCCCTCCCCCAGGGCAGCTTTCCAATTTTGAGAAGAAGAGGCTACTCTTGATTTCTTGTGTCTTCTTGGAGGATCCTGGCATGGCCTTCCTTTGCTTTAACTCTCCTTTTCAATTTACTGTAAATTAATATTGCTACTATTATTATTAAAATAATGTTTGAGCATCCCAGGGAGACCATTTAAGAGGAGCTGGCGACATCCTGAATCTCACACAACCTTTTACCCTCACATCTGTGCATTTTCATCAGCCGAATTAAGAGTGAGTGGAAATACTCCTCCAATTACAAGCTTTTATGTATGAAACAACTGGTTGGATACCCACGTTACTGGGTCCTGTGCCAATTAGCTGAGGCACAGCAGCATGGTTCCAGCTCATCCACACAGCGCAAGGCACTTCATCATCTCAGCCCTTCCTCTCTAATAAGGGGTTGTGATTCAGTCGCATAGTTTGGTCTCCGTTTGTAAGCAGAACATATTGGCGATGTGAAAATCTGGTTGTAATCTTCCCACATGATTTTGGGGGCATGAGATTTCACTCTGAAGCAAGAGGACTAGGAAAAACTTTACTGGCAGGTTGTGCACATCTTTTATACACCTTTGTGATCAGCAGCTGAGCGATGACCTAGTGCTCTCAACAGCACCATACTGGGGAGGACCTGTGCCCATCTGCCTTGGGATCAATGGCAAAGGGTTATTGGCTCAACACATTGCATCCCAGTTTCAAGTGAAGCACATACAGACACTGCTTTGCTACTCCACACAGAGATGTTGGTATCTGCATTAAAAAGGATCCCACCTCAGAGCCTCCATTCCCTTTACCCTGGAAGCACTGCAATAAAAAAAAAAAAAAGAAAATTGCTCACTAAAAAAGAAGTTGATGGATCTTCTAGACCTCCATAAGATCTATGTCCCCTAATTGCCCCCTCATTGCTACTCTTCATCTAACACTTCATTGTGCACTTGTAGCCACATGGCTATCAAGCACCTTAACCTTGTATTTGCCTGTCCTCAGAGACACTGTCTCTAAGGATGACACCATGACGATGCTCAGATTTGGCTACTGCAAGTGCTAGAAAGGGCTCAGCTGCTTCCTGCTCATTGGCCTCTACAGCAGCAGAAAGTGTGCTGTGAGACATGTTTCAAAGCAACTGCTTTCCTCCAGGAGACAACAGAGTGTCTTCCAGCCTGCAAAGCACAATGCAGTCCAGCTGCTCTCTTTGACATCACTTTTCTGCCTTTTGCAAGACATATTCCCCAGCATCTCTGTACTTGCCAAATACACCGTGACTCATGTTCTTCCCAGGTACAGCAAAGCTGTGAATTCCCCTCAGACATCACAGTGGTTCTCATATTTTGACGGTTTCCTGCTTCAGTAGCCTGAGCAGGGTTTGACAAATGTAGATATTGATGTGAACAGTACAACAGATGTTTTGTTGTGACTTTTTTTTTTTTCTCAGCAAACAATGCTGTTATATCTACAGAATAACACGATAATAAAGAAAAATCCTTCCAAATCTCAGAGCACTAACCTGCAGCTTTAGCAGTGTGTGGTTTCCCATTTAACCCACTAGTAGCCAGAAAAACAAATATGCAAAAGCAATGCAGGTAAAACTAGCAGATGTGATGAGAGCCTGATCTCTGTCAATGGATTCACCTCCCTTTAACTGCACAAGAGGAAGACCTGCACATGATGAAGAGATTTTTGGGGTCCCTCATGAATCAATGGAGGGGAACAGGCATATTTAAGCTGTGATGGCTACTGCGGGGTAAGTGGTAGAGGTCCTTTGGGTGCCTGTTTCTCTTTACTCTAAGCTGAGATTTTGACATTGGCATGTGCTGGGTCAGGTGAAACATGCTGCTTTCAGGTCAAGGGGCATGTTGTGTGCTGGGGAAAGATTTCTGTCTGATCAGTCAAAGTTTTGCTGGAAGAAAGCTTATCACCTTTTCCAAACCACAGAAAATGTTGCAATTATATATATCTGATAGCATCTCTCCGTGATGAGTGAGGTGATAACATGAAATATGGCAAAAATAACAAACCTGAGCTTTGGTAGAAGTAAAAAATAATAAAGCAGTAAGTGTGCAATTATAATGTGTGTGTGTGATTATACAGGTGACAGAAGGTGTACTGGTCTCTGACTGCCAAACTGATTTAATGTGTGAACCCATAGCAACATTGTTTGTTTAAATTTATGATACCAAAGTAGAATGAAACCTCTCATATGTCAGATGTCATTTTATGTGCTGTAAGTAGGTTCCTTTGTTCTATTCCTGCAGCCCTTCAATACCTATTGCTCCAAATGTGTCTAAACCAAGGAAATTTGAGGTGGAATCAGGGCTTCCTAATCCAATTTTAAAGTTCTATGTCATTGCTCCTGGGAGGCCCAACTGGTGATGATTTCTCAATTTTAACATCTTTGTTTTAGCATGAAACAAAGCTAAAATTGTACTTCCTATCAGAAAAGTTGTTGAAGCTGCCCCACAGACATCAGGTGATGATGAGAGGGAGGAGAACAGACCATGCTATCTCCAGAACGTGAAGGGATACCATGATCTTGCCTCCAATGAAATGTCTGAGCTCTCTTTGCCCTGTTGGCTTTCCTCTGCAAACAGGGGGGAAAGAGCCCTTCTATCTCAAGTTTCTTTTTCATCAGAGGAGTGGATATGAAAATACAGGGCTTACCACCAAGAACAGATGTACATTTAAGCTCTCTCAAATAAGCAGTCATCTCAGATTTCCAAAAGAATACAGATAGCTGAGCTTTGCTGTTTGAAAAGGGTCATATTTTCAAACAAAATTGCTTCAAATCCCCCTCTTAACCAGCTGCTTATTTCAATGCTTAAAAACTCAGACAAGTTTTCTCAGATAAACTAAGCAACTGAGTTACATTCCCAGGCAGGGAAGATGCTGTTATTGAATTATGTCTTGCCAAACAGTGTCCAGTCTTGCAGTCTCTGGGCTAAATGAACAAGGATTTCCATGGAAAATGACCCAGGTTCCTTCTCACCCTGAGTTTTCTGTAGAGCTGTCCATTGGAAGACGTACTGCTGGGAAAATACTACAAAAAGAGTTCCCAGGAATACTCATTTTAATGCTTTACTGAATGCACTGTAACTGGTCTTACGTTCTTTTTAAGTTTCTCTTTCCAGTAATGAATGCGTTTACTGACAAGAACAATTACAGAAGCAACAAATTAATGGAAAGAAATTTTGTAACGTAAGAATTCATACTGGAAAGTTGGCACTGAATGGTGCGTTCCTTTGATCTTAGAATGAAGTTGTATTATGCTCTCCTGTAAATCTAATGGCTAATAATAAAAAAAAAAAAGATGGACTTTGACTATTGATAAGAAAAATTGACAGGTTATCAATTATTTGTGAAGAAATTTTGGCAACAATTAAGAAGGATGATAATGTTCTTAGATTATTCCAGATGGGGAGGAGGGGAAGAAGGCAAAATCCAATGGCTGAATGGTTTGATTGGCGCTTTATCTATCTGATGAAGAGGCTTTTGAGGGGCAAGAGCAGTGTACACCATGCATGCTCTGTGACACCACCACAGAAAGCAGATAGAGGCAAGAGCATAGAGCTAAGCTGAATGCAAAGGGGTGGAAGCTTCAACCCACGGCAAATGCTGGTTATTCAACATTGCGCTATCAGACATGTAAGGAGAGTGCAGCTTCTGCTATACAAGAACTCCAGGATTAGTCAGTGTGTTTCTACTGACTCAAATGGAAATATGGCTATTTATGGCCATTATGACTAATCATATGAACAGGGAAAAAAAGATCCCATTAAACTAATCAAAACAGCCAGCAGTGCAATCCAATTACAGTCGTCATCATAAAGAATAAAAACTAAGATTTAACACCTTAGAAACACTCCTAAAGGCAATCCAGACAATTTTGTTAATATGGACACAGTGATGACTTGTCAAAAAAAAAACCCCAACTCTGTAATTAAATTTGAACAGGTAAAGGGTTTTAAAATCTGCCCCATCTAAGAAGCTTAATTACAGTTCTGGCAAAAACACTGCTTGAACCAGCTTGGTTGTTGAAGAATATCAGTAATTACTGAACTCAAATGGTTAACCTCTATTCCTACAAGAGTCATAAGAAAGAGATGGATTGATAGGAAACATCACAGTTACAGGTTTTCCAATTTAAGCTTTCTTTTGCAGGGCCAGTCAGATCTCTGTATTAGATCAAAGACAGAAAATAGGGAAAAGAAAAGAGCAAAAAAACCCCCAACAACCCAAATACTTCCTGCAGTTAAAAATGCCGTATCAACCCAACTGGGCAGTTGGGAATCATCCACAGCATAAACTGTTTGGTGACCAATGGAAAGACAAAAAATCTGGCAATAAGGAACAGGGGGGTGGATGTTTCTGAATTGTCTTCAGATACCATTAAACTCCTCTGTGAGAAGCGTATCAGGCTGTCCAGCAACAGGAACGGTCCAGATCTCAGTTACAACTCCCACCTAAAACATAGCAGATTTCTTGACTGTATGAAGAGATGGTGAAGGAGCAGAGTGGCTGAGAGGGAGGCTAAGGAGCTGTGCACTAGAGCAATTTAACCTTTCCTCTTTTGCCTACTTGAAAACTGACTCTTTGAGACACAACAAAAGCAAAGAGAGGTTAAGCCTATTAATTTCAAAGGGCATTTGTGCAAAGAGGTACTGAAGAATGTATAACACTATCTTGTGAGCTCCACTTCATACTTTAGTCAGCTATTTTCATGAAGGTTTCATGAAACATGTTGAGA